>MU223271.1:1507659-1529185 GCA_018584345.1 Thuja plicata
TACCAACCGAGATCGGGTCGCAAAATGGAATTCAAGTGGAATCTCCCAGAACTGATCCATGTCCTTTTAGGAATTCCCAAGATGGTCCTTGTGCATGTCATATATCTCTGATATCTCTCACGATGTCTGAGATATGTCTCCAAAAATCACTGCCCAATTTGGCTTAGTGCACCTTGGGAACACTTCAGTCTGACTTGCACCGGAACGTTCTTGATGCTTCACAAGAGAAAAAGGTCTCCCCTAGCATTTACCCAGTCAACTAGATCTGATGGAGCTGATGGTTTGGTCCCACGATGAATAGTTTGAAAGATGCGTCATTGAGCAACTTTCAACTGAGCAACAATGCAACTTTTTGCACCAATTGAGATCGGGTCGCCAAATGGAATCTAAGTGGAATCTCCCATAACTGATCCATGTGCTTGTAGGCCTTCCAAAGATGGTCCTTGTGCACTTCAAAAATATCTGATATCTCTCACGAGGTCTGAGATATGGGTCTCCAAAAATCGCTGCCCAATTTGGCTTAGTGCACATTGGGAACACTTTGGTCTGACTTGCGGCAAAATGTTCTTGATGCTTCGCAAGAAAAAAAGGTCTCCCCTAGTGTTTACCTGACCAACTGGAGCTGATGGAGCTGACGGTTTGATCCCATGATGAATGGTTTGAAACAACAATAATGAAAAAGTTGCTCGGCAACATTTGTGCAACTTTTGACAATGTTGCAAAATGTTGCTATTAGGACCTCTAGACCTATTGAAAGGACCTAGAGGACCCTTAGATCCTATAGTAGGACCTTTATTAGACCAAAAACATCAAACCTTGTTTTCCTATCATAGGTCATGAGTCTAATCAACCTTAGGTTTATAAAGACACCTTAGATGGATTGACTTTACAATGAGAGCGATCTAATAAAAATGAATGGTTGATCTCTAGGATCTAACCATGATTACAAATATGTGAAGATGAACCCATGAAGACTCCTATCCATGACTAGTGTTTCTTGGTTCCCTGAACCAAAGACCCCTATAACTTCCCAGGTATATCCGAAGGAACATTATATGTTTGAAGTTAGTCAAGGGGCTCAAAATCGCATAAAACATCCCTACATCCATTGTTCAAGAACAAAAACCAAACTCTCATACTCTGTATTTCAGTCACAAAAAACTTACAACAACAAACATAAATTCACATAAGTCATGAAGTGCATACATATTTAGCATGAAAGATACACCTAAATACAATGTAGCACATCAAGCATTAATTCACTTAAATCATAAAATTGATTTTCCTAGAGAAAACATGTAGTACATATATTATGAAGCATAGACATGAATTCACTTAAGTCATTCACATAGGTCATATACATGAATTTAGGTTATGAATCATATACATAAAGTACACACACAAGTACATTAATTTATAGAAACACACATGCATATACGCAAGTCATGTGAAACAAGAATACACTTAAGGCATAAACATCCAACCAACAAATTCAAGGATCAAATTTGAAGTTTCATATATAACAAAATGAACAATAATAGCGTACATATCAATACATGGCGTACATGCCAAATCCATAAAAGAGTTACAAAAAAGTGACATTAACTATGTCTAGGTCGATATATACAATGTACAAATGTCACACACAAAAATAAAATAAAATTGGTCATTCAATGACCACAACTAGATCTATACAATGTCTTGATATATCTATGACTATGGTGGATCATCAAAATTGAGCTTCTTCACAACAACACTTGGGTCACTAAGGATCTGCACAAGAACAATTCAAATGCTAAGTCATATATCTTATCTTGAAATAAATACAGATTGGGTTGTAATTTATTGACAATTGAATTATTGATTACCTCATCTCTTTCCCCTATACTTGAGATGAATGATAAACAAAATGGAATCTGTCGTGGGTGAGAGGGACTCCTAGAAAAATGGCAAGGTAGAGGAAGGACGGGCAGTGGTGAAGGGTCCTATAACAGGAAAAATAAATAATATAAAATACATGTTATAAACAAGAAATACTAAAAAATAAAAAAAGCATGGACTAAAAAGAAAATACATACCACAACATGAGATGGAACTCTTGTGCTGGAGGGAGCCAAAACCATTGATGAATCAGTTTTGACCTTTTCCTGTATGGTAAAATAGAAAAGATGTTATAGTTGAGAAATACTAGATAATGCAAAAAATGTACACTAGATAATACAAATGCATACTGAAGCCTCAACTGGATCTCCTATGCTTGGGCTGAATGATAAACGAAATGGGCTCTGTCATGGGTAAGAGGGACTCCTAGAAAAATGGCGAGGTAGAGAAAGGACGGGCAGTGGTGAAGAGTCCTATAGCAGAAAAAATAAATAATACAAAATACATGTTATAAACAAGAAATAATAAAAAATAAAAAATGCATGGACTAAAAAGAAAATGTATACCACAGCTGGATCTCCTGTGCTAGGCAAGGGATCCCTAGGAAGTGGAGAAGGGTTTGCCTCATCTAAGGCAACTATAACCAATTCCTATATGAAAAGTCATAGAAAATGACACACTAATAGAGGAACCTGATTTCTAAAATATTTTGAACAAACAAGAATGTAATTGAAATCAAATATGAAAACATGTTACTTCCTCCATCTCCTAAACATCAACAGTGTTTGGGACATTCATTAGTTCAATAAAACCCAATCGATTCTACATGTATACAATAAACAAGTCAAGTGCAATCATCAATATAAACTACATTGAAATGTTCATAGTACATTTCAACAAATATAATTAAATTGGACTTAATTACCTTTTTTTGTTTCAATGTCCCCAATGATTTCTTCATCTTTCCTAATGACCTCGAGCTTGGTGGGGTAGGTTAACAAAAACAAAATTAACATAAGAGAAATAATATGATACCGCATGGGTTCAATTAAAACTATAAACAAGAGGTGTGCAAAAAATGATACCACATAGCTCTGTAAGCCAAAGTCAATGGCAAAAAGGGTGACATCACCAATCTAAAAAATTTGAGCCCCTGACAAGCCCTATAAAACACCAAATAAATATATAAGCAATAGTTTACAATGAAGATTATGATTCACTTGATTTCCACAAATGCTTATGCTCCACAACTCTATTATCACAAGTTTATAAACAAATTTTATGAACCATTATTACAATATAAAAAATTTCTCTTCTTTCACACACAAGACTATTCTTTAACAAATTTGTAGTCACAGTTAGAGAAGGATGGTCTATATTGTATTCGTGGAGGTTAGAGGTTAGGACCACTTTTGCAGCAGGTAATAGGACTATTGTAGCTTGGTAGTGAGTATGTTTTAGTGTGTTTACCCTTAGCATGGGGGGATTTGGAGTGCTTTTAGTTTGAGAGTAGGTGGTATGGGAAGTGATGAAAATATTTGGAGTTCTTATGAACCTAGGGTGTAGACAGGTTCTTGTCTATGGTGAAGATATAGACTAGTATATGGGGACTGTCCCAGTATGATAGTGAAATGCCAGAGAGTAAAGTTTACTGAACTAGCAAGTGAATGTGCTATGAGCGATAGGATAAGGACCTTGTGATAAGTCAATGGGTTCTTGGGGTGTCTTAGAAGTTATATGTTGGGAGTCTTCAGAAGGCCATGGAGGTGTATTGAAAGATTGAGCACATTCACAATCAGAGATTGTATTCATGATTTTGAACAAGAAATAAGAGTAAAATAATGATGCTTGGATGTTCAAGGTTGATTCAGAAGCCAATAAGTGATTGGTTGGGGTATGAGTCTATGTATGAGTTCAACATTGTTTGAATTAAGTCTAAGGATGGAGGGCGGGAGTTCAAATCAATTTGATTCATGATGACTGGACAAGGAAGTGAACTTGTTCAAAAGTATGATGTCTAGGTTACCAAAAGCCAGAGATCTATGTTGAGGCCTTTGCGTTCAACCTAATTCCTTGAGGGAGTACCATCCTTTTATGAATTCATTGTGTTGAATTACATTAGAACAAATTATTTGACCATAAAGCAATAGAAAACAAACATACACTAATTCTTTGACCACACTAAGTTACCACCATACAAATTATTAAGATATGATATTTTGAAAATAAACTATTATTCTATTTTATGAATATTTATAAAAAAATTACCTTAGGTGTTTGAGCTACCCGTCCACGTCTACTAGAATGAGAACTCCTTGTTGTGCTCGTACCACCAGATACACCCTGCAATGCATATTATTCATGTATTAATTTAGATTCTTATCTACATAAAAATTTATTTACTTTTAATAGATTTAGGTAATTAATTAAAATAACATATCAAAACACAAATTTAAACAAACCAATGTCGGCTCTGTACCATACACCATTGACAACAAATCATCTATGAGGGCTATATCCTCAGTAGTGGATGCATGACATCTTCTCCCACAATTTACACATGAATGGGATGTCAAACCATACGCACTTGCCTGACTATCTACCCCATCACATATACTATTACAACAGATGCAAATATACTCAATGGGCTGGGCTGACCCTAAAACTGTATCTGATGATAATGAAGCTGGAACGAGATGATATGATCCTAATGGTGCATCTGATGATGATGGAGATGGCATGGGATGAGATGATCCTAATGATGCACCTGATGAAGATGGAGGTGGCACATGCACTAATCCATCCTCTTCTCCAACTAACTGAGTGCCATGCTGGATAATGACATCAGTCAATGACGCAGATGCATGAAGAGTCTGTATATCCATAGACTCCTTCACCACTACTGGGACCACAACATGAATGAGGGGTTTTCTTATAGTACACCTCCTCTCTTGTGGTCAAGTAATCCTATGTGCCCCAGGTCTATCCTACATAGAACCTCTCCCTCTATCTTGGAACTCATGAAAGTCAAACTAATTCAGCTTCTCGCCGAGGATAAACTCATAGTATAGCTTCCTCAAAACATATAAAGGCGCCTCATTATTATTACAAGGTGGTTGGTCAAATATCATGTACCACCTATCCCAAAAAGCTGATTTCATCCCCTTACAAGTACACCAATGTATAGGAAACCATTTTGTATTATCTTCTAGGGAATTGCTAGTATTAGGATCGGTAAAAAGGGCACATATGTCACATTTTTGTATGCCTTTTATTTTCACATCCTCATATGATAAACCATCAGCATAATATGTATGACACCTATCCCTCTATGAACCCCATCTTGCCCTCTTGAGACACCTCATTTGCACTATTGAACATTTTTTCTAATGTAGTGGCGAGGGTAGAGTGATGTTGAAGACCAGAAGCCTTCAACCTATTGACTAATATATTAATTTGTACACTATTTTGGTTAAGGCATTGCACGAGGTCCTCTTGTGTTGTATTTACATGATCTAATGGCACATGTGGAGGGTCTACGGATGGTGGTGGTTGTGGACAAGGAGAATTTTGAGGAGGGTTTATGGGTGGCGATAGTAGCAGATGAGGAGAATTTTGAGAAGGGTTTACGAGGGTGGTCTTTCATTTCTTTTTCCTCTTCTTGGTTTGTTTGATGAATCTGATATGAAATTTAAAAAAAAAACAAAAAATCAATAACATAACCTAATTTGATTACAAATGCAAAAAAAAAAACAAAAGAACTAAAATACTAAAACATACCTTTGTTACGGGGTGCCATTTCTTGAAAATGTGGAAATTGTTGAAGAAACGTTGCTTTATTCAAAGCACGATCAAGTTCTGATGTGTTTTTTCTCTCCTCCACTTTGCTGCTTTGTGGTTTAGGCGTTAGAAATGGCCTAAGCCGCGGGATTTGCAAAATATAATATGTTTCTAATAAACTGATCGGGTTATTAGAAACATCTCAGCACTCGATTAGGTTCTGAGAAAGATAGAGTTTTTTAATAATATTGTCTAGGCTTGGTTACAAAGCCTAGTACAATTTTGAAATTTCAATAACTCGATCGGGTTATATTAAATTTAAATTTTTTTAAAACATGTGTCCACTTTTTTGGTTCACAACTTGGTGCACATACCCATATATATATATATATATATATATATATATATATATATATATATATAATTTAATTGATATCGCACATTAATATTGTCGAACCTTATTATTGACTGATGACAGAACGTGACTGTCATATAGCCAAATGCACACGATACCTCTCCAAAGTGCTTAACGTATCCATGATACATTAAGATCAACCACTATATATATTTGTATTGACAATGAAGCCCAATAATATATTGATTGCTATGTATTGTCATCGACAATCAAGCCCGATAACAATGCATAGCAATCGATACATCATCGACTGTTATGTATTGTTATCGACAGTCAATAAATGTAAAGCACGATGACTATCATAAGAAATACCAAGTGTATCATATATGATACTCTCCACATTGTTTATGAATGAGTTAACAAGATACATGATAGTGTTATCATTGTTATTGTAAATCATAATGATTATATTATAAGATGGTTATATTATTAGTTATGTTTACGTAGGGTCATGACCCTATGTGGCATAAGCCACATATGGTCATGTCTCTACGTAGAAATGACTCTTCACCAAGATATGTAGGTATTTAATGTTGATGCTTTCTATGAGAAATAATAAATCACAATGGTAATTACATATCACAGCAAGCATTCGATCTCTTCTGCAATAATTTACTTGTAAATTCTCTGCATTAATATATTTAGTATCTAGACTTAGATACAATCTGAAATATCTAAAATTGGACTATTATTATTCTCTATAACTAATCCACATTCCTTAACATGGTATCAGAGCCTAACCAATAGAGAATAATAAAGATAGTAAAATTTTGATTCAGATGTTTATTCATACTCAAATTGAAGGAAGGACAACCATGGTGAACAGTATTAGAGTGGAGGATAGACTCGAATGTGCCACCAACTTTGTCTCATGGAAAATTTGAATAATTGCAATCATTAAAGAACTTGAATTGGATTCATATATAGAAGAAGACAAAAGTATGCCTGAAGATGAACCAGAGAAAACAACATGGAAAAGATGCAATAACAAGGCTAAGAAAATAATTATTGATGTTGTTAAAGATCACATTCTTCCAACCATAGCTAGACTATCTACGACATATGAAGTATTCAAAACCGTTCAATCTACATATGAGATAAAAAATGCAAGAAGATTTATTACCTTAAAACAACAACTCATGAACATCAAAATGGATAAAGGAGAAATGATTACATCATATTTTTTGAGAATTTTTGAATTGAGAGATCAACTTTCTACTATTGGAAATAATGTAGATGATATAGAACTATCCCTAATTGCCCTAAGAGGGTTACCAATATCTTGGGAATCTTTTATCCAATGCATTAGCGGTCGATCGTCACTGCCTAAATTTGATCAAATAAAAAATGATTGCACTCAAGAAGAATCTCGACTAATCTCAAGAGGGATAGGTCCAAATAAAGGAGATATTAAAGCACTTCATGCTTCTTCAAACAAAAAGAATTTTAAATGAAAGAGAGGAGATAATAATAAACATCACAAGAATAGAGATCTCTCAAAGGTCCAATTCTACAAATGTGATAATTTTGGACACACTCACAGGTTCTGTCCAAAAAGAAAGAAAACTCAAGCAACCATAGTTGAAGTCAAAGAAGTGGAAAATCCTCTATTTTTCTAGCCTTATCAAGTGAACTAAACTCAAATAAAAGCACTTGGATAATTGATAACGGAGCATCATGACACATAACCGGGTTTAGAGATCAATTTGAAACTTTTGAAGAACACTCAACTGAAGAGATCACAATTGGTGACAACTCCAGCTATCCTGTGAAAGGAATCGAGACCTGTTAAATTAAATTAAGAACTAGAGCTACATTAAAATTAAAAGATGTTCTATTTGTACCAGGAATCAAAATAAATTTGGTCTCTACTTCAGGTTTAGCTGATCAAGGATATCATGTCACCTTTCATGAAGATAAAGTTTTAATTTGTCCTAGAAATTCCAAAATTAAGAATGCTATTTTCATAGGAACAAGATGGTAGCTTATACAAACTTTGTAATGATAAAAAAACATGTGATAAGTCATGAAGTATAAAATTGTAATGACATTTGGCATAGTGCCCTACCCAAAAAATAAATCAAATGAAGTATTATTGAAATTCAAAGAATTTAAAGCCTTAGTTTGAAAATCAAATTGGGAAGAAGATAAAGACTCTAAGATCAGATAATGGGGGTGAATATATCTCTAAAAAATTTAAAGAATTTTGCATTTCAGTTGGGATTAAGAGGGAGTGTACAATACCTTATAATCCACAATAAAAAGGAGTTGCAGAAAGGAAAAACAAAACCATCATTGAAGCCACCAAAGATATGATGCATGATAAAAACATATATATCTCATTCTAGGTTGAAGCATCAAATACAACTATGTACATAACACCCAAAGAAGCCTTTACAGGGAATAAGCCATACTTAAGCCATCTAAGAATCTTTGGGTGTCCCGTATACATTCATGTTCCTAAAGAAAAGAGGACCAAACTAGAACCGTCTAGGAAGAAAAGTATATTTGTTGGCTATAGTGAAACCACTAAAGGATATATAGTCTATATTCCAGGACAAAGATCTATTGAAATCAATAGAGATGAAAATTTTGAAGAAAACACTGCTTATAAAGATGCAGAAGATGATCTAATCACATAATTAGATGACAATTACACAATTGAGAATCAGAGGGAGAATATCATAGAAGATCATGAACCTCCATCATCTAACCTTGAGAATATTGAAGCTCCGAACAACAAGAAAAGACCACCATGGGAAAGTTTGATGATTGAGACTATGCGAGTAGAGTATCCTTGCATAATAGAGGGAGTTTGACACTTCAGCAAGGAAACCTTGGATGAGGAGGTTAGAAGATTGATAACAGATTCAGAGGGAGTCTGGTAGTTTATCACAAACATTCTTGAAACAAAAGTGAAGAAGCCATAACATGAGCTTTTGAAGGAGAAGATAAAGGATCTGACTTCCCATGATCATTATTTAGTGAGAGAATTTTAAAATACGGTCCTTTTTTAATAATCTCTTCTCTATGAGGGAGAAGTTCAAATTAAAATTTCTTGTAATGCACTCTCCTTTGTGAGAGAGAAGTTTAAGGTGAAATCTCTTTTTGCACCCTCTAGGAGAAGCTATGGGGGATCCACCCTTTGACTTGGTTCATGATGGATATCAAGAGAGTTGTAATATTGCATTTGTGTGTTATGAAAGGTGATGATATTTCATATGTGTGTAAGGTTTCTATTGTGAGGTGACGACCTTAACAATAGCTTGACCTGTTATCATGATAGACTACTCTAGCTAGTTGTCTTAGAATATGCCAAAATTCATGATAATGAATGTATCAAGATTGACTACATTAAGTTGATGTCCCAGAATGTGTCGGATATCTTGATACTGAATTTTTTATAGTTATCACTAAATATAGTTCTGAATTGAGTCGGGGATTATGATAACACTCTTATCAATATTGACTACATTAAGTTGTTGTCCTGGAATGTGTCAGATATCTTGATACTAAATTTGTTATGGTTATCACTCAATATAGTTTTGAATTGAGTCAGGGATTGTGATAACACTTATATCATGATTAACTCCATTAATTTGTTGTCCCAAAATGTGTCGGACACCATGATATTGAGATGCTTGATCTATTATCATGCCAGACTACATTGAATTGTTGTCCTGAATGTGTTGGAGGTCATAATGATTCGTATTTCAAGATGGACTATGTATGTTCGAACTTATACCTGTGATATTGGAGACTTCATTGTCATCCTAGGATCAAGGTTAAATCTGATAGACTACATGTAGTTGTCAAAGTGTCAGAGATCAGATAATTTTCATTTCTTTGAAATTTAATTCATGTGTAATAAATTCAAATGAGTGTTGTTCAAATCCTCTCTTTCTAAGAGGGAGTGTTGAGAAATAGCTTCACTCAGATTGAACCATACAAGTCATTGACACATGCATATGCCAGAATGAAATCATATATATATATATATATATATATATATATATATAATTTAATTGAGATCACACATATTAATATTGTCAAACCTTGTTATTGACTAATGACAGAACGTGATTGTCATATAACCGAATGCACACGATACCACTCCATAGTGCTTGACGTATCCATGATACATTAAGATCAACCACTATATATATTTGTATTGGAAATGAAGTCTGATAATATATCGGCTGCTATGTATTGTTATCGGTAATCAAGCCCGATAATAATATATAGCAACCAATACATTATCGACTGCTATGTATTGTTATCGACAATCAATAAATTTAAAGCATGATGAATGTCATAAGAAATACCAAGTGTATCATATACGATACTCTCCACATTGTTTATGAGTGAGTTAACATGATACACAATAGTGTTATCGTTGTTATTGTAAAGCACAGTGATTATATTATACGATGGTTTTATTATTAGTTATGTTTACGTAGGGTCGTGGCCCTAGCTATGTGGCATAAGCCACGTATGGTCATGCCTCTATGTATACACCACTCTTCACCAATATATGTAGGTATTTAATGTCGATGCTTGCTGTGAGAAATAATCAATCACAACGGTAATTATATATCACAACAAGCATTCGATCTCTTCTGCAATAATTTACTTGTAAATTCTCTACATTAATATATTTAGTATCTAGACTTAGATACAATCTGAAATATATAAAATTGGAATATTATTATTCTCTATAACTTATCCACATTCCTTAACGGGTGGTCCCCGTGGAGAGACATTGATTTGAGCTTGGTTGTTGCCATCACAGACCCACGCATTACGCACCTCCACTGAGGAAACAAAAACCTTCCATTTTTACGCTTTCTTGTTTGATTTTTTGCATTTTTAGCCAAAGTTATAGTCCTTAGAGTTTAGGGTTACATCCAAGATTCTGTATCACATGGGGTAAATCCTACGTCACATCCGGGGAACATGAAAATCCCAGATTGCATCCTATCAAAACAAGATCACATCCTGTGTCGATTAGAGGATCACATCTTGTCAAGTTTGCCCCTTGTGTCAACCAAAATTCAAGGATCGCATCCTATCAAAATATGATCGCACCTGGTATCTTGATTCGCATCCTGTTAGAATAAGATCGCATCCAGGGTGTAGGATCACATCTTGTCAGAACAAGATCACATCCAGTGGGAGAGTCACACCCTGTTAGAACATGACCACTTCTGGTAGAAAGGTGCCTATTTTAGAAAGCCATTGAATTTGTCTTGTCGTTCTGTCAATGAAGATTAAATGTTTGATCTATTAGCTATCTCTGTGGGTTACCTTGATCTAAGAACTAATGTTATTCTAATTTTTATTCCTTGCAGACGAGATTAGGAGTAGTTTCATTCAGATGTCCGAGATCAATTAGTGTATTGGCTTTATCAGAGTAGCTCACCAACGATGAGCGAAAAATTGTGGGATGTATGGGTTTGGGGAGCTTGATACATTTACCCGAAATTAGGGAAAATTGAGGGTTATTGATTTCTCTTGCCAAGAGATGGCACTCAGAGCACAACACCTTCCACCCGTCGATAGGTGAGATCACTATTACCCTAGAGGATGTCTATAGGATTATGCATATATCGATGATCGGATGACGAGTTCATTTTGAGTCACGATCAGTCGTGGCTATTGCAGATGCTCAGAGGTTCTTTGTTGATCCATTTATTGCCCAAAAATATTTGATGCGGGACTACATGCTTGCCCACTATGAGTGACTGCTTGTATTTATTGTTGGGTTGATAGGTGGGATTATTATGCCAGACCAAGGGCAACATGGATTTATGTATGGATGGGTCAGTATGCTCAAGGATATGATCGGTGCCTTGTCGATATGGATGGGGTAGTTGCATTCCACCACACATATATAAGGACTTACATGAGATAGTATACCAGTCATCTAGGAGCATGATAGTTGGCATTTTGATTCTTCAGATATGGGTCTGGGAGCATATTCCAGTGACTCGACTGATTGTAGATAACCAACAGGATTAAGAGGATCCATATGTATATATGTACTCAAAATACATCCAGCAACCCCATCTGGGTAAGGTGGAATATTGGAGATGCCTATTAGATGATGTTACTGGGGTCAAGTGGAGACCATATCTTGATTGCGATAAGTGGGCCTCAAATTAATGACATATGCCATACTTTTCCAGAGCAGATACCTCATTGGCCATACCAGATACATTATTGAGTAGTTTATTGTCACATGTGTATTCTGACAATATGATAGAGTACAGGGTGTTGCATAGGATCAAATGGTATAAGCACGCATCCAAGATGAGGATGCACAGTGGGGTACCAGGTTATCATATGAGACTACACTGCATGAGATTGCACAGATGGTACCAGTTGGATGGGATTATCTACCTCATATTGCTGATGGGGAGATCACAGATGAGAACATGGATGATCTAGATCAACACCCATTCCCATGCTTTACTGCTCCTAAGGAGATAGCACTGAGGATTGATGAGGCTTTAGATTATCATCGTGTTGACGAGGGTTCTGCTAGGGGCAGAGGGAGAGAAGAAAGAGGTGGAAGTAGATATGGAGGTGGGAGGGATGGAGGCGGTATAGGTGACAAAGGTGGTAGGGGCCCTCCTGCAGATAGGGGTCAGATACATGACCAAGATGATAGGGGTGATGATGGGGATGATTGGGGTGGTGGAGGAGAGGAGGGAATGCACACCTGAGTGAGAGTTTTTCCCCATCACACAGATCCTGGGCCAATGTTATCGAGACAACAAAATTAGAGGAAAGTAGGACAGAGGCAGACTAGTGAGAGCAGTGGCAGTGGAAGACCTCCTCGACAGGATCCTCCCATAGATAGGGGTAGATACACATATCCTTTTATCTCAGTGTGAGAGGGGGAGAGAGAAGCCAAGGGGTCACATTAATACATTGGATACACTTCTAGAAGATAGGGACATGTAGTTAGAGATGGTGAGGTATGAGAGAGAGAGAAGCATACTAATTTTATTTGCTTTATATTGTGTGATCGTTCCCGAGCTTCAGAGAGAACCATTATATTCTATTATTTCTCTGCAATCAGAGGGAGCCATGCTGCCACCACTTCCCACACAAGGAAATTTTCCACCTCCACCCCCTCATGATTAGGCCGAGGGTGGGACTCAGACTTCATACTTTCCATCATTTTGATATTTTGTATATTGATCCATTAGTGATCACGTGATATGTACTCCATGATACTTGATACATTCTTTTTGTCATATTGATTTGTTATCCATTGATATACATATGAGATAGTCCCTTATGATGTTTCTATGTTATTTTTATCTCATTATCTGCTTCCCTTGATAGATGCTTAGTTTGATTTATGCTTTATGATGTACTTGGTCTTTGTGATGATATGGATGATACTTAAGTGGTGACATCATTGTATGTTTACGTTTCACTGATATATAGATGTGTGAGATGATTCTATATGGAGATGAACATATATGTTTTTGTATTTTCCTTTATGCATATAAATGTATGGATGCACCTATGGATGTACGAATGCCTTTATTGCTTTTCAATTTCTTTGTAAGAAAAGTACTGATGATATGCAATAATATATGTGATTTTTTTTGTTTTGTTTTAGACGATGCTTATGCAAAATGGATGCAATGCTTATGCCATGCTATGAAAATGAAACAAAAAATATATATTAGTGAATAAAGTAATTAGTCAGTAGATTAAGTAGTCAAACTTGGATTTGGTTGAGATAGGAAATCATTTTGAGTACAAGTAATCATGCAAGCTTAATGTAACTATATAAATAATGAATGCAGCTATATTGAGACCTTTAAGACTGTCACCGATCAATTCACAATAAAATTTATCATCATAGAGAATTTTTTTAATGAACACCATAGGGTAGTACAACTTTCACTGATAGATTTCAATCATTATGAAAATATGAATACTACCTTAATCAGATACAATGTCAAAAATGGACCTAAGCATCAGGGCATAGAGGCCAGGATGACTTGCTAGTTATTTCCTTTTGATTTAAGAACCTTCTTCTATTCGTGTGCAATATATGATATGTAACTCGCAATGTCCCTTTTTATTAATGTTAATATCCTTAGGTACATAATGTTGTGTACACCTTACTAAGAATTTGTTTCTTTTTGAAAAAACAAACAAGGAGAATGGTTCAATCTTACCGTAGCTTTCAGATAAGGAGGGTCGAGATATATGTGGTTGTTCAATCATGATGGAAGTTCTTACCATAGACAACCATTTTATGTGAAGTTTGTAGGATCATTGAATCAATCACCACAAGCAAAAAATAAAGAAAATGTCATGCCCCCTGTCCTTGCTTCTCTAGTCAGTTTATAGACATCATGAAGTTACTTAGAAGACATAACAATAAAAAATTGATAACCATAGACATCAAACAAAGAAAATTCATGATTTCTTCCTATGCCGCTACTATGAAGACATCATCGCGACATTTCAAAGAGCCATGATCAATACAATCAAGAGAAGTCTATTTGTGATTACTCGTTTTTAGGAACACCATTGATTAATTGTTTTTAGCAAACACATTATCAATCATAGATTAAGTTTTGTCAATGTAAATCTATGAAGCATTTATCTTTGTCTGGATGAGTGTAGTGGTGTGGAAAACACCCTTTTGATCAGGTTTAGCATTAATTTCAATCCGATTAAGTGTTGAGAAACATTGTTGATTAAAGTGTTGAGAAACACTAGTAAGATGTCCATTAAAGGTAGGTGGTGTCAAAGAAACACCTTTGTTTGTGATAGTGATAATAAATGTTTTGTGTGAGTATTAAGAAATATTGTTTTATGTCAGTGGAAAACTTTACTAGACAATGACCTAGGATGACAAAGTGTGACGAACCAACCAGGTTTTCGCTAACGAACTTTTTTTATTTTATTATTTTTTTGTACTTCTCCTTTTCTCTTTTTTTGCTAGTACCAAGGCGCCTGTTTGCCATATTTTCCCCAAGAATACTCTTTTTCGAGGAATTTTTCACTGTTTTTTATATTTTATGCTTTTCCACTATTTTTGGCTTTCTTTAGGATCAATTTTTGCCGGACAAGCCCTTTGACTGAATGTCAAGCATAGAATCTTTTCAAGTGTAGAGTGTTGATAGGATTAGGGAGAACATCTCCTTCAAGAATAGCTAGGCACCTATTTGTCGGGTTTTCACCAAGAATACTCTTTTTTTAGGACGTTTTCACTATTTTTGATATTTTTTCTTTTCCACTATTTTTGGCTTTCTTTAGGATCCATTTTTGGTGTATAAGCCCTTTGATTGAATGTCAACCATAGAATATTTCTAATTGTAGAGTGTTGATAGGACTAGGGAGAAAATATCCTTCGGGCGTAGCTAGTTGATAAGCTCCTGATCAAAAATTTGTTGTGATAATAAAGGGTCCCAACCAGTTGGGTTTAAACTTTCCCTTTTGTTCTCTATTTTGCTGATTATTAGGATTTTCTCTGTGTAATAGATCTCAAACTTGAAATTGTCTAGGTTTTACTTTCTTATTATTTCCTCTTGAAATCCTCTTTTGATATACCTTAAGTTGATCAAATGTGTGTTGCCTGTGTTCATCCAACATTTCTAATTCTTGGACCCGATCTATGCGGTATTGTTCATCTGTGACAAGACCTTTTAATGATACCCACAAAGAAGGGATTTCTACTTCTACTGGCAAGACTTCTTATGTGCCATAAACAAGAGAAAATGGAGTGGCTTCTATTGGTGTTCTTATGCTGGTTCTATAGGCCCATAATGCTATATTTAGTTGTAAATGCTAATATTTTCCAAATTTACTCACAGTTCTATCTAGAATTTTGAGAATATTTTTGTTTGATGCGTTAAGTTCTCCATTACCTTGAGGGTAATATATTGAAGAACACTTCCAAGTGGTATGGAACTATGCACAAAGTTCATCTATATCTTGATTCTTCAATTGTCTCCCATTGTCTATTACAATAGACTAGGGTATCCTATACCCACAAATGATGTAGTTCAAAATGAACATGGATACTTGTTTCCTAGTGGCTTTGATGAGCAACACTGCTTCGACCCACTTTGTGAAATAATCAATTGATGTGATGATGTATTTATGTCCACTTGATGAGGTGGGATAGATTTGTCCAACAAGATCAAAGGCCCATTGCTTGAATGGCCAATGTGTGATAAATGGTATAAACTCTCTGGCTGGAGAGAGAGAGGATAATTTCCATGATTTTCACATTTTGACATGTTTTAGCATATTGTATAGCATCTTTTTCTATTGTACTCCAGTGGTACTTGACCCTTAGGAGTTGTTAAGCTAAGGAGAGACCATTCGAGTGAGATCCACAAACACCTTCATGAACCTCTTTTAATGCGCGATTAGATTCTTCAAGTTCTAAAAACCTAAGTAGCGTTCAATCAAGACCACATCTATATAAGTCAATAGTAATGATTACATAACGTGACGCCATCCTAATTAGGGATCATTTTTGATTTCTTCATAGGCCATTAGGTAAGGATTGATCTTTAAGATATGCATAAATATTGCTATATCGGGATGTCTTTTAGATATTTAGGGCAAAAATTATCTGGGATTTAGGTTTATCAAATGTAGGAAAGGATAATTCTTCCACGAAGAATTCGTAGCAAAACTGATGTTCCTCTAGTTCTAGCATAAATGTCAATGTTTTTATTGCATCTGAAGCTCTATTTTCCATCCTTGGAATTTTTTGGAATGTAATGAAGACAAAATGTTTCTTGAAATTATCCACCATTTTCTTATAGGGCATCAGTTTTCATCTCTTGTTTGATACTCACCATTTACTTGGTTAATAATCAGTTGTAAGTCTCCATATATGTGTAACTCTACAATCTTCCACTCTATGGCCAGCTTGAGACCATTCACCAAAGCTTCATACTCAAATATATTATTAGTACACAGAAACATCAGTTTGTAAGCCTTAGCTATTTTACAGCCTTGGTGAGTAACAAATAAGACTCTTACTCCTAATACTTTTTGGGTAAAGGAACCATCAAAGTATGAATGTTTTGTTAAATGTATAATTGTTTCATCAGGAAATTGTATCATCAACGATGTTTCATCTTGCAATGGTGACTCAACCAATTTATCTGATATCACTTGTCCTTTGATTTATTTTTGGTCCACATATTATATATCAAATTCACTGAGCATCAAGACCCATTTTTCTAATTTTCATGTCAATGTCACTTTACTCAGAAGGTATGTTAAAGGATCAATGTTTGAAATTAGCCTCATTGTGTATGCAAGCATGTAATGCCACAGTTTTTGTGATGCAAAGACAATTGCTAGACAACCTTTTTTGATCACGCTATAATTGAGATCATAGGAGACTAATGTCCTTCTGATATACTAAATTTATCATTCCTTCTTGGTGTCATCCTCTTGTGCTAGCAAGACTCCTAGTGATGTTGTCATAGTGGAAATATAGAGTATCAATGGTTTACCATGAATGGGAGCCATTAGGATAGTAGGATTTGCTAGATACTCTTTTAATCCTTTGAAATTGTTCTCACAATGTTCATCCCATTTTAAGGTCACTCCTTTATGCAAAAACTTTTTGAAAGGTTTTGCTTTGTCTGCTAGTTGACATGAATCTTCATATGAATTTAAGGCTTCCTTGGAGCATTCTCATTTGACTTATATTTTGGGGTGGTTGCATCTCCATGATTGCTTTCACTTTTTCCAGATCTCTTTCGATTACTTTTGCTGAGACTATGAAACATAGTAGCTTCCTTGATTTGAAACAAAAAGCACATTTCTTTGGATTGATTGTTAAATGGCATTGCTCCATTATGTCTAATATTTTCCTTAAATCATCAATATGATTTGCTCTGCTTCTTGACTTAACCAGAGTATCATCGACATAGTCCATAATTTTATGCATCATGTCGTGAAAGATTGTTGTCATAGCCTTTTGGTAAGTTGCCCCAACATTCTTTAGTCCAAATGGAATTATATTCCCGAAAAAGGTACCCAATGCACAGGAAAATGTTGTATTTTCTTGATCTTAAGATGTGATTCTTATTTGATTGTACCCAGAGAAACCATCCATAAGCGATTATATTTCATATCTTGTTGTGAGGTCTATAATAATGTCAATGTTAGGTAGTGGGAAATCATCTTTCAGACAAGTCTTGTTTTAATAGCTGAAATTCATGCAAATTCTGATGGATTTATCTGCTTTAGAAATAGGGACCACATTGGAAATCCATCCTACATAAGCAATGACTCTTATGAATCCATATTTCAAAATCTTTTCCATTTTTTCTTTTACTAGCAATGCGACACATGCATGCATTTTTCTTAGTTTTTGTTTCACATGTTTTACCCCATGAGCAATAGAAAAATGGTGCATTATCAATTCTGGGTCTAATCCTGGCATGTCAGAATAAGACCACACAAATTTGATATTCTTTTCCTTGAGGAATGTAGTGCATTATATTTTCTCTTCTTCTGATCAGGATTGTGCAATGTGAGCTATCTGTGGAACTTCAATTCTTCCAAGATTAATTGGTTATGTTGGTTCTATCAATACTGAAGATCTTTATTGGAAATGTTTGGGGAGAATATAAAGAGTCTCATCCTTTGGCGCCTATGAGAGTTTTTCACCAGCATATATGTCTTTTGTTTTTAATTTTTAGAATCTGATACTGCCACAACGTGGTTTTCACCATCAATTCTTTTTTTCTTTTTATTTTTTATTTTGAGACTAAGAAACTTGATATCCTTCTCTATCAAATTTGCACTCATTTCACTAGTGAAAGAGGTATAAGGTTCACAAACATTCAAAAAGAAAGCCAAGGTGTAGTCATTAGGAAAGCTTATCATTTTTGGAGGCTCGAATTCAGTCCAATCAATCAATTCAGGTTTTATCAATGATAGGGATTCTGAGGATTCTAAAGACAACACTGCGATAGTATCAAGACTATTAACTGGAAAGATGAGTTCTGTTAAGTTAGATTCTATATTACTTAGATTATTAAGAGTCTGATCAACATTATTAGTGTCATTGTTAGTGTTATGTAGACCTAATTATAGCAATCTAATGTTGAAGCTTTCTCCTTCTTCTCTTTGTCTCATCCAATCAAGGGCTATTCTTAGTGGAACCATATCTATTATTGATCTTGGTCTTGTCACATTGTTGGGATTCCTATCTTATAATACTCTTTAATATGCTTCTTGTTTTATTAAGACTCCTATGTCTGCATCAATCATACTTGGGATTACTATAATAACTAATCCTGGCATAATGTTTGTGATGTCTATAGTATTAGAAATGTGTCCTCTTTCATGTGAAGGTGTAAATTTATGGATCACATCTATCTCAATATCAATAGTAACATTATACATTTGATACCATTCATAATCATGTGAGTCTGAGATATTATCGTCAGATTGACCTAGGAATTCACTGATAGTTATTTGATGAACGCTATTTTCTATTTGGGGATCAAAGTGTGGTAAATCAAGGACATGTGTGATCGTAACCAATTTCCCCTAATTTGGATGTAGACTTTCCTATTGTCTTATAAAGGATAACTCTTCAATGATATTTGAGTTGCTTCTTTCTTCTCTAGCACTTCCTCTTTCTTCTTGTTCTAGATGTGCTCCTTCATGATATTTATCTTCTTGCTAGACTTCATGAGGATTACCCACTCCTTAATTTTCTTCCTCTGATTCTTGGACATATGTTTGTTGTAACAATGGTGCATGGTGCTCTGATTGTTCTCTTAGGTGAGTGGGTATGTAATGTTCCCCTTGATATTCAAGATTCTTAGCTCCTAGATGCAACAATCTCTCATATGTCCATGGTATGCCTTCCACTTCATATTATTCTTCATCATTTTCCTTATCTAATATTGGACCATCTATTAGGGTAATGTGTTTTGATTCATTATAGAAGCCCACTCATATTTTTTCTTTTGTGTTTCAGTACTCCATGTGAATTGGTTCAAGAATTCCTTTACCTTTATCTCGTAAAGGTCCTTTACCTCTATATCCTATTCATTTTAGGAGATCATAACCTTTGGCATATTTTTTTGGAGATATTTCCACATGTTTTACTTCACTCTCTTCCTTCTCCTCTCTATATAGTCAAGATGAGACTGCTTTATCTTCATTTTATTCTTCCTGAGAAATTGTAGCTTTGACCATACCCGTGGCTTCATGAATAGCCAATAATTTTGATGTAGAAGGTGTAAATGCAGTTAATGGTTGACCATATGATTTTGGAGACATGGGGAGATTAGCCAATGACGATGTTGTATCTAGTTTATATTCCCCCATGCTGGTTTCTTCAAGTTTTAAAGATTTCCCAAAGATTCTCGTTACCATGTCTTTTGAGGTTTTAGCTGTAAATTATTTAGGAGCTTCCTTGTTGAGAGGAACCAGCTATCTGCCTTTACATTGTTGTAGGAGTAGCTTGAATCTTCCAAAATTGTAACTTCTACTCCGTTGTGTGGAAATTTGATAGGTTGATGATAAGTGGATGGAGTTGCCTGCATATATTATATCCATGTTCTACCCAATAGTATGTTGTAAGATAATGGTAAATTAAGAACTTAGCATATCACATCTAGAAAAGATACCTCATTGGACTTACCAGATGTATATTTGAGCATTTTATTATCAGACATGTATTCTGAAAGTATGGAAGAGTACAGGGTGTTTTCCAGGATCATGAGGTATACACACACATCCAGTATGAGGAGGCACAATGGGGTACCAGGTTATCATATGAGACTAACCTGCATGAGATTTCATAGATTGTACTAGTTGGATGGGATTATATGCCTGATAGTGTTGATGATTAGATCATAAATGAGTATAGGGACGATCTAGGCCAACACCCATTCCCATGCTTTACTTCTCTTGAGCAAATAACACCAAGGATTGAGGATGCTTCAGATTATGATACTATTAAAAAGGGTTCTGCTAGAGGAAACAAGAGAGAAGAAAATGGTGGTGGGAGAGATGGAGGTGGGAGGGATTGAGGAAACAGAGGTGAAAAAGGTGGTTGGGGACCTCCTGTAGATAGGGGCCAGATACATGACCGAGATGATAGGGGTCGTGGAGGAGAGGAGGTCAAGCACACCTGAGTGAGATTTGTTCCTCCTCACAGAGATCCTATGCCATTGTTACCGAGGAATAAAAAACATAGGCCAGCAGGACAGAGGTAGACTGGTGAGAGCAGTGGCAGTGGCAGACCTCCTCCGTAGGATCCTCCTAGATATAGTGTTAGAGACACAGATCCTTTATCGTAGTGTAAGAGGGAGAGAGAGAAGCTGAGGGATCACATTACTACATTGGATATGTTTCTTGAATACATTGACATATAGTTAGAGATGGTGAGGTTTGAGAGAGATCGATAGT
>MU223271.1:1532093-1545470 GCA_018584345.1 Thuja plicata
TTTATGCTTTATGATGTACTTGGTCTTTTTGATGATGCAGATGATACTTATGTGATGACATAATTGTATGTTTACTTTTCACTGATATATAGACGCGTGAGATGATTCTATATGGAGATGCACATGTATGTTTTTGTATTTTCCTTTTTGCATATAAATGTATGGATGCACCTATGGATGTATGAATGTCTTCATGCTTTCTAATTGCTCAGTAAGAAAAGTACCAATGATATGCAATAATATGTATTCTTTTCTTTTATTTTAGATGATGCTTATGCAAAATGGATGCAAATTCTTATGCTATGCTATGAATATGAAACAAAAAATATATATCAGTGAATAGAGTAATTGGTCAATAGATTAAGTAGTCAAACTTGGATTTGGTTGAGATAGGAAATCATTCTGAGCTCAAGTAATCATGCAAGCTTAATGAAACTATATAAATCATGAATGCAGCTATATTAAGACCTTTAGGACTATCACTGATAAATTCTCAATAGCATTTATCATTATATAGCGTTTGTTTAATGGACACCATAAGCTTGTACAACTTTCACTTATAGATTTCAATCATCATGAAAATATGAATACTACCTTAATCAGATGCAATGTCAAAAATAAAACTAAGCATCAAGGCATCGAGGCCAGGATGACTCTCCAGTTATTTCCTTTTGATTTAAGAACCTTCTTCTATTCATGTGCAATATATGATATGCAACTCGCAATGCCCCTTTTTATTCATATCCTTGGGTACATAATGTTGCGTACACCTTACTAAGAATTTATTTCTTTTCAAACAAACAGACAAGGAGAATGGTTTAATCTCACCATAGCTTTCAAATAAAGAGGGTGAGATATATGTAGCTTTCCAATCATGATGTAAGCACTTGCCATAGACACCTAGATTATGTGAAGTTTGTAGGATCATTGAATCAATCACCACAAGAAGAAAATAAAGAAAGCAACATGCCCCATATCCTTGCTTCTCTAGTCAGTTTATAGACATCATGGAGTTACTTGGAAGACATAACAATAAAAATTGATAACCTTAGACATCAGACAAATAAAATTCATGATTTCTTCCTATGTCACTAGTCTGAAGACATCATTGAGACATTTCAAAGAGTCATGATCAATACAAATGAAGATAAGTCTATTTGTGATTATTGGTGTTTATGAACACTGCTGATTAATTGTTTTTAGCAAAGAGATTATCAATAATATATTAAGTTTTGTCGATGTATTTAGTGAAGCGTTTATTTGTGTTTGAATGAGTGTAGTGGTGTGGAAAACTCCTTTTTGATCAGGTTTAGCATTAATTTCAATCCAATGGAGTGTTGAGAAGCACTGTTGATTAAAGTGTTGAGAAACACTAGTATGGTGTTCATTAAATTTAGGTGGTGTCGAAGAAACACCTTTTTTTATAGTGATAATGACTATTTTGTGTGAGTATTAAGAAATTCTATTTTATGTCAGCTGAAATTTTTTCTAGACAGTGACCTAGGATGAAAAACTATGACTAAGAAACCTTAGAATGAAAGAATTGACCTGACTGCTGAAATTGCTAGGAGAGATGTCCCCAGTGAAGTAGGATCATCCTAAGGTGCGAATATAGACAAATTTTAGGAAAGGAAAGTAGAACATGGGAGAGTTTAGGTCTAGTTGATGTCATGAAAGTGACCAAAGGATACACACAAGAAGAAACTTGAATAGGATCCCACTGCAAGCGGTGCATTGATAGATGGAGCGAAGATTACAAGTGATGACTGTTTACCAAGTTTTCACCACTTGGCAAATTTCTATTTTTGCTATCAAGACGCCTGTTTACCAGGTTTTTGCCAAGGCACTTTTTTAATTTTTTGATTTTTTTTTCTACTTTTTCTCATTTTCTCTTTTTTTTGTTAGTATCAAGGCGCCTGTTTGCCAGTTTTTTACCAAGAATACTATTTTTTCAGGACTTTTCACTATTTTTTGACATTTTTTGCTTTCCCACTATTTTTGGCTTTCTTTAGGATCAATTTTTTTTGTACAAGCCATTTGACTAAATGTGACAAGCATAGAATATTTTCAAGTGTAGAGTGTTGATAGGATCAGGGAGAACATTTCCTTCAGGTGTAGCTCATTTATAAGCTCTTGATCCAAAAGTTGTTGTGAGAACAAAGGGTCCCAGCTAGTTGGGTTCAAACTTTCCCCTGTGTTATCTATTTTGTTGATTCTTAGGATTTTCTCTGAGTACTAGATCTCCAACTTGAAATTGTCTAGGTTTCACTATCTTATTATATCATCTTGACATCCTCTTTTAGTATACCTTTAAGTAATCAAAGGCCTATTGGATGCGTTCATCCAACATTTCTAATTCTTGGACTCGATCTATGCGGTATTGTTCATCCGTGACAAGACCTTTTAATGATACTCACAAAGAAGAGATTTCAACTTCTATTGGTAAGACTACTTCTAGGCAATAAACAAGACCAAATGGTGTGGTTCCCATTGGTGTTTTGATGCTGATTCTTTAGGTCCATAATGCTAGATTTAGTTGTAAATGCCAATCTTTTACAAAAATACTCACAATTCTATGTAGAATTTTGAGAATATTTTTGTTTAATGCTTCACCTTATCTGTTACCTTGAGGATAATAGATTGATGAAAAATAGAGATTCATATGGAACTGTGTACAATGTTCATCAATATATTGATTCTTGAAGTGTCTCCCATTGTTTGTTACAATAGATGAGGGTATCCTGTACCTACAAATGATGTAGTTCAAAATGAACATGGATACTTGTTTCCCAGTGGCTTTGATGAGCGACACTACCTCGAACCACTTTGTTAAATACTCAGTGGTCGTGATGATGTATTTATGTCCACTTGAAGAGTTGGGATAGATTTTTCCAACAAGATCAAAGGCCCATTACTGGAATATCCAATGCGAGATAAATGGTATCAGCTCCCTAGATGGAGCATGTATGTGATTTATGATGAGACCATAATTTGTCTCTATTTTATGTTAATATTTATACTCTATTTAAAATATTAGCAAGACATTTGGGAACCTTTTAGTATTTGAACTTGTGATAAGTACAGTTGGAACCACCTAGCCTATGGCTAGCTATTAGTGTCATGTTTTGCTAAACATTATATATCTATCACGGTATTTCATATAGCTATTTGAATGTGTGTTCTAATATTTGGATTGAGTTGACTAGTTGACTTGATTGTATACCTGCATATGCTACTAACCTGCTAGGAAAAGGAGCGGATTGAGAGTGGTGGACCGCATTGTAGAGGAGGTTTTGAACTCCCAACCGTGAGGGGGAGAACTATTATGGTCACAAGGCATGCCTACTACAATGGAGGAGCCATCATCTCAGGGAATATAGGAAATATCTCTACTATATTTCCTCTCAACGGTCAATATCTTGATGAAATGATTATCTAGACTTTATTGCGCTTTGTCACGGGTAGTTACAATCTCCTTCCTCTATGGCGTGATTTAATCATACCTTATCTGTATGATTTTGAATAAAAATCAATCTTATATATAATGGGATTTGATGGTCAATTTGTAATTTAGAGGTTGGAAAATATAGTGTTGTCACATTTTCACAACAAAGTTACTCTTTCCAGGTCTATGCATTGTTTTCATTACGATGTAATCAGTTTCTGAAAATATAATAGAGTGATTTTGGTTTACATTCTGTGTTAGTAGTTATCAGAAGACAGCCAAGGGGGCCCACTTGGGAGGTGGATTAGATTAGATTATGTTAGATTTACTTTCAACATTTACAACATTTTGAGTAGAAGTTTACTATTTCATTCCTGCAGCATTAAACTCATTTATGTTCCTGCATCACTTGCAAGGATAATTATAGTGAATTATATGGGTTGATAGAATAGGTTTAAGTTAAGTTTTCAGTTTTCAATTTTCAAAATTCATTCCATTAATTAGTCATGTGTGTTTACTTTCTTGCAGCAATAGCATATGTCTCTTTCATATATTTTTCCTTCCTGTAGCATAGGTAGTATGACTCTTTGAGAGACTTCGTTGACATATCGTGCTGTCCCATTTCAAGTATACGTCCCTAAGTTGACAATTTAAATGCACTTCATGATAGGAAAAGTAATCCTTAGTTTGAATATATTATTCCTAAGAGAAGCTTTGGCATGATTATTATTACCTATTATGAGGCGGTTCATTTTTGGCATCATTGTCGAGGATGGTGTCAAGCTGAGAACCTTATAGATTCATTTTCCATTTTTAGATAGTTCCTTGCTTTTTAGATAGTAGTGTGCAGTCCCGAACTTGCTTCACAAGTTTACGTAATCATTTGCATGCATCAAAGAGGAAGAAGATGAGATGAACAAGGTAGATTTCTGCCAAGAGAGTCTGCTAATCTGAATGAAGAAATTGATTTACCTTTTGTTGACACATGTCCTGAATTTCCCGTAGCATCTTCCTCTGAAGCAAAGTATTTTGATCTAGTTGGCCTTCGACCTTTTGCTGAAATTTTGGCCATTTTTCTTGATAATTTCGCTCCGAGTGCACCTGTCATTCATAACCTGGTGGATAATGTTCCTTTCCAGCAGCAAATCCATTTCCAAATACCTCTAGTAATGGAACAACCTACATTTCTATTTCCTCTACCTAGCCTTATCAATAATGCTAACCTCAAAAACACACTCATTGTTGCACTCCCAAAGTTCTATGGCCTAATAACTAAAGACCCTGACACCTTTTCATTTGAGTTTGACATTATTTTTCAAAGTTTTGACTACAACACTGATGGCCACAAGATCAATTTGTTTCCAGCAACATTGCAAGAGTCTGTCCTATGATGGTTTATGGGCTCAGGAGCTAATGCAGCAACCAGCTGGTATGAAATGAAGAATTTATTTATGCACAAACACAAAGAGTATTGCAAGGGGGATGACTTGAGAGGAGATGACATTTTTTGAATGTCGCATAAGGAAGATGAAACTTTGGAAGACTATGTTTCACGCTTCTTGTATAACCTGCAGAAGAATCCACAACATGTCCTAGAGGAGGACTCATATAAACTCATTTTATTGATGGGAGTAAATGATAAATGCCTGGAGGCACAAGAGCTCATGGATAGAGGAGATATATTCAAATCCACCTAGGATGACCTCAAGAAAATACGCCTTAACTATTCAATATTAACTACAAAGAAGGGTAGAGGATTTCAGTCTACACTTTCTAAAGGGAACAACTTGGGTATTTCTAAGTTGGAGATCTCAAACCTGTTGTTTGATTTCAAGAAAGATATAATTAATGATGTTGCCACACACCTAGATACCATGGCTGCAAAGAAGAAGCATGCAAATGTCAAAGCACAGCCGCAAGAAAAAGAAAGATTGTAGATGAAAGTTGGTGGCGAACTTGGAGAACCAACATGTTCCTATTGAGTACATGAAAATAGAAGGAGACAATGAGAAAGTTTTCTTTGTTTATCAATTCCATCCATGGGATTCAAGACAAGGTATGCCTCAGGATCCTTTGCATTTTTCTAATCCTTATATTAATTGTTATACACTAAATTTTGCACCCTGCTAAGCGCTTGAGCCTAAAAATCTAGTATAACATGGGAATCACTTCTAGGTTGTGGGACCTCTGCTAACTAAAGTGAATCCTCTGGATTCCAGGCCAATTCCTCTTGGATAATCACCTTATTTTCTCTTTTAACATGAAAAGTAAACTTGGAAGGAAAAGGGATATAAGGAGAACTGAAGGGAAATGACTGAAAAGAAAATTATACTACTAGGTGATGCACCAAAGGTAACATGAAGCATAATATAGCGACCAAAACTAACATGAAATCCCAAATCTAGCAAAAAAAAAGTTTCTAAATAGGCTTGCATAAGTATATCACATAGAGGTTTGAAATGGAAAGAGGCTTATTCAAGGAAAGAAAAGATTTCTCAAAACAATAGCTTTCCCAAGGACATAGACATAGACTGTGACCTGCAAACAAACATTCACTCCAAAAAATAGGCACTAGAATGAGAAAAAATGACAAGGGATGAAAAAAATCCACAAGATCATCTAAATCAGATAATCCGTAGCAGTTCACAAAGATGCAAAAAGAAAGAAGGCTCAAGAAATCCAAGGTTTCTCTAACATTAACCACTATATTTTGCTTTAGTAAGAGATATACAGACAAGAAAAATCTTGAGGATAGAGAAAATGTCACAGAAAACCTTTGCATAATCTGGAAATCAATGAGAAATTACAACAAATGAAAACCTGAGGGTAGAGAAAATGCCACAAAAAATCTTGCATAAGCTGAAAAAATCCCTACGAAAGCTTCTAAAACTACTTATATACAACCTCCCCTAGCACACAGGCTCAAGAGTCAAACCATCGATCAGTTAGGGTAGAATTAAGGTTACAATAGATATCCATTAAACAATGCAGAAAACCTAAACCAACCTTGTCTTTTCATCAATGCACTTGGGAAAATATCCTAGGAGATCAGATATGTCTTTAAAAATATGTCCCATATCGCCATCATTCGAACAGAATAAGTGACAGAATCATCTACCCTGTCTGAGACTTTGTCTTTATCGCCACCGCCATGAACCATGAAATAAAATTTGAATATTTGAATATCTGTTAATAAACGGTCATAGGTGGTGCGGGTGCTTGTATCAATGGTTCAGATTTGACTCTATTTTCCTTTTAAAACCCAACCACTGATCTTTATCTTTATCTTTATTTTGTCTCTAAGTTTAGCTCTAATCATGGACATGTGGAATCCTAGCATAATGCCTCAAAGATTAAACATCTTCATCTTGGTGATCGAGGGATTACACCCACCGTTAGAATTTTGTTACTTGTTGTGTCTTTATCTTTAGTTCTAATCTTAGCCTTAACTCACCTTTGACTCATCTTTAACCTTGGGTGTCTGGAATCCTTCATGTCTCCAAGTCGCTAGATCATTTGGTTAACTCTGAGTTTATTGTGATAATTAGTGCAAACCACAGGATAAGATTTGAATTAATGATCTGCATGTAATATCCAAATAATAAAAGAATATTCCATTCCATTGTGAGATCATGAGACAACCGTTCAATTAAGGACACATCCACAGTCTGTGTCAAATCTCTGAACCTTAAGAGTATATTCCTTTTAATTGAGAGATTAAGAGATAGCTACAAGACTAAAACTTAATTGAAGACACATACTTCATTCTAGAAAACTCTGAACTACACTTGAATTAACTTCCTTGACTCGGGTTTATTCAGAGATTCAGCGACTGAAGGAAGCTCCAAGTTGCTGGAAGATTTTCTAACTCCAGGGTCTATTATGAGATTTCATGCCATCCACAAGATCAAAACTAAATCAACGGTTCATGTGTAACCTCCTGATCTTTGCTGACTTTTAACTTCATCTTGAGACTTAGCGCAAACCATGAGATCTGATCCAGATCAACGGCTCGCGTGCAATCTCTAAATATTTTTCTTAACTCCAAGACCCTCTGGCGATCATGCGACTGAAGAAAAGAAACCAACCAAACCTAAACCTTGAGTTTATATGGAGATCACGAGATAGACTGAGCCACAAAGTTGTGGAGCACTTTGACTAACTCTGGTTTCATTTTGAGATTATGCGCATAACATATGATCAAAATCAAATCAACGGTTTGCGCTTAATCTACAGATGTAAATAACATATTCCATTTCCTTCAACTATTACATGAATAAGAGATAAACAAGGAGATGTTAATGTGTACATGAATTATAATGAGCTTAAGTCACTCCAAAAAGGTAATGAATAATTAGACCAAGTCATGAACGAGCTAGGGTTTAAACATGGATTTCAAAGGGCTTCTTGTGCTTAGGTCTTTAAACATGAACAAGGGTAAAAACTAGACCTATAAATATAAAGACTAGAAAGCATAAACATAAACCTTACAAGCTGGGATCTACCCTTGTGGGAGCCTCATTTACTCCACTTGTAGCCAAAATTTGACAGGATGGGAAATTTGGGTAACATTTTTGGTGATTTCTGCTGAATGTCATCCTACTAGACACATAAAACCAGTGGCCTTATGAAATTCCATTGGGAAAGGAGTCTACATAGAGCAAAAAAAGACACTTCTGGGAAAGAATAAGGATTGAAACCAGGAGGTAGGACAACAAACCAAAATAGGGAAAAGAACTGTACAAGCAAAAACAACTAACTGTGCACAAGCACTTGATGAAAGCAGGAAAAACTAACCTAGAAAGTAGAATAGAAATTAGGAAACTTAATTACAAAGTTGGACAAACCTCAAAACAAGGCTTTAGGTGAAATCCATTGACAAAAATTGGAAAGGCTTCTCCTTCAAGTGTTGATAGCTGAAAAGCATTATGCTCCTTGCATGCAGTGATCATAAATGGACCTCCACAAAAGGAGTCAAACTTGGTATCACTTTCAAGTCTAGATTTGAATTCATCCCATTTGAAGACTACATCCCCAACATTGAAGTTCCTTGATCTGGCTCTCCTATCAAAGCTCTTCTTGATTTTCATATTTTGGAACTCTATAGTCTACATATATTTGTCTCTGCTTTCTTCCAACTCCATGAGTTGAGCATATCTTACTTGCAAAGGGTCTCCTTATTCAAAGAGGATAAGTTGGGTAGCAAGGTCCAAAGATGATAATTCAGTTAAAATGGATAATCTAGTTTCCTTGCCATATAATAGCATGTATGGAGAGTTCCCAATGATCTTCTTGGGAGTGATCATGTCTAACCATAAGGTAGAATTTAGTTTAGAGTGCCAATCTCTTTGATTTTCTTGTAGATTCTTCTTAATTATCTTGATCGGGTTCTTGTTTATATACTTTGCTAAACCATTACCTTGGGGGTAATAATTGGAGCTTGTATTTAGGTAAACACCATTCTTAATTGCCCATTCAGTGAATCTTAAGCCTATGAAAGAAAGTAAATTATCTGATATAATAGATTCCAGGGTCCTAAACCTGTGAATTATGTCATCATAAAAACTCAGGACAACACTCTCATTTGCTTCCTTTAGTGCCATAGCCTCAGTCCATCTGGTGAAATAATCAGTTGTAGTGATTATCTACTTATGGCATGCATTGGATGGGGGGTTAATCAAGGCTATGAAGTCAATGCCCCACTTCATAAAAGGTTGGTCTTTCCTGATTGGTTAGAGGGGCAGAGCTGCAAGCCTTTCCTTACCTACAAACATGGCACATTTCATGCATTTTATCACATGATCATGACTTTCTTGAAAGATAGATGGCCAATAATACCTAGCCCTCATGATCTTGAAAGTAGTAGTCTTAGGAGAGAAATGACCTCTAGAAGGTCCATCATGAAATTCATGTAGTACACATGCTACTTGTTGTGAATCAATGCATCTTAAAAGAACACCGTGATGATACCTTCTAAAAAGGATCTCATTAATCAACACAAAGGGGATAGATTGAAATCTATAATACCTTCTTTTTGTTGAATCCAAATATGCAGGAACTCTCCTGTCTTTAAAAAATGAGCCATGCTAGGCAACCAACGTATTGCCTTTGCATGTTCCTCTATTGAATCCACAACTAAGCATGCATTCATTTTCTCTTTGTCTTTTGGAGTTTCATCCTCGGTCAATCTTTCACAAAGACCTCTCCCTCTGATTAGCTTGGTCACTTGGATAACAATGTCGTATTCCATGAATCTGGTGATCCAACCAGCTCTTTTCTCATTTAGGTCCTTAGAAAGAAGGAATTCTTTGACACTTGGATGAGTGACTCTCAATTGTATCTTACTATGGTTCAATAGATGTCTGAAATTTTTAAGGCTCTTCACCACAACAAGTACATATTTCTCATAAATAGAATACCTTTGTTCATATTATTCCAAACCTTTTCTAAACAAAGCAATAGGTTGCTCCAATCCTGCATAGTTCTGTTGAGTTAACATTGCAGATATGGCACTAGAGCCTCCATAAGCATACAAAATTAATTCTTTACTGAAATCACGATTTAGCAAAGTAGGAGCCTCTATCAGAGCCTCTTTAATGGCTTTAAAAATAGTCTTTCCTTCTTTTCTCTAAAAAAAAACTACATCCTTCTTCAATATTGTTGTTAAAGGTTTCAAAAGATCTGCAATGTTAGGAAAAAAATGCATGATAAAGTTAATCCTTCCTATGAATTATTGAAGACTCTTCTTGTGAGGTGGTAGGGGTAGCTCTATAATAGTTGCAATCCTCTCAGGGTCCACTATAATACCTTGTTTGGACACAATATATCCCAACAGTTTCCCTTCATGGACTGTAAACACACATTTCTTAGGATTGAGGGAGATCTCAAACTCCCTACACCTTTCAAATATTTTCCTTAGATGTTTGATGTGGTCTATTATATGTTTAGAATAGATAGTGATATCATCTAAGTAGACCAGTACAAACTTGTACATGAGGCTTTTAAAGGCCATATCCATATCCTTTTCAAAAGTAGCACCTACATTTTGTTAGTAATAACTAAGAGGGGGGGTGAATCAGTGGCCTCAAATTTTATCCTTTAAACTTTAACCACCAATCAAATACATCTCAAATTATTAAGCCCCTCCAAGATGCATGCCATGAAATACTTATTATGATTAATTATCTATCGATTTACCTTATATGTCCTTATTCTCCTTGATAACCGATAAGCAATAAAACTATTTATCGATACTCAGTAAATATGTAGAGTATACCAATCAATCTAGAAATGCATATGTGAAATGTAAAACAATAAAGTAATAAGCCATACACACATAACACATAGATTTTAACGTGGAAACCCTATTAAGGGAAAAACCACTGGGACCAGTACCCTAAATTTTCACTCTTCTGAAGTGAGCGTTGTTAGGAACCAACCCTGTTAAAGGTTACAAACACACTGTTAGGTGTGACCTTGTTAGAGGATTTTAATATGAGTCTATCACTTGATATCTGGCATGTATATGCTACCAATATTGTTCAACCTCTATGGACACAATAGGTATCTAGCATATCTGGTGCTACCTAACTGCATCAGCCTCCTTCTTAGACTGTGTGTCGGTATCGGGCACTCAATGCTATCTTCATGATAAACTTTTTGGAAATATGTTAGGATATACCTCAATTATAGAAGACTGTTAAGTCCTACTCTGTTAAGATACTTAATGCTTCAATGGTTAAACTGAAACACAATGAACTATTTCTAATGCAACTTGAATTGCAGATTTTTAGATCTATTTAAGTACATTACCTTTCTGATCAATGTATCAATTCAATTCCTTGTGGTCCACACTTTCTACTTTGTGATGTTGTGCTTCACTATTCGTCGGTGTCTGCAGAATTCTTTAGCTCTCCTTCAGCTTGATTGATCAGGACTGTATGAAGTTCTTCTTCACCAGTTTCTCTTCAGCATCCTCTTTCTATTCAGTCCCCTTCCTGTGTATGTGATTGATTTCAAAAATGAATTATGCTTGTCTCTTATATAGACATGATATTCCTTAATTCTTGATTCTTGATTCTTGGTGTGAAAAATAATCCAGCCAATTTGATTTAAAGCTTTAACTCCTGATTTATCTCATAGTTATCTTCTTGCCAATTGTACAAATATTCTTTAAATATGTTACTTAACTCTGGTCAAATAAAACAAATAAAACAACCAGTTAAGTATATCTTTAAGCTCTGCCAGCTAGATATTTTGTCATTTTCTGAACTCTTTATTCTGTCGGTCAATTCTACAGTTAGTCGTCGATGACAACTGCCAGTTTCATCGATGTGACTCTAGTTAGCTTCGGGATCTTCATCCGTCGGGCATCATTGGATTTTGCTTCATCGGGTAACTCTATTTTTAGCTCGTCGGGCATCCTATGATTTTGCTTCATCGAGCAACACTGTCTTCTGCTCATTGGGTATCACTATGAATTTTAATCTTTGCCTTTACCGATGGTGTGCACTCTGTCGGTGTTGTTTATCACTTAGTGAATACTTGAATTTTATGCATTGCTGAAAGCATAATATTTGTTCCATTGATTCTCTGAAGTCTTTGGCATTATGTACATGACTGTACAGATGATATCAAGTTTGACATCAATGACAATACAAACCATTAACTGATTTAATCTCTTGCATCATCTTCAACTTAACATTATCAAACATTTAATCAGTTACATGTCATCAATCTCTCCCTTTGGCATTGATGGCAACACACTATATTATCAAACTATACTATTTCTAATACAATATGAAATACAATTGTTGAGATTCATCAAATCACCAAACAATTTGTTTTGATAATCGATAAAAATTTATGACCATCGGTAAGCTCTGTGTTAGCTTAGATTTGATTCTTGTAGCTTTCTGTGTTTCTTGTACTGATGTGTTGTATCCTTCCCTTTTGTCAATATCTCTCTTTTGACTATTCCTGTTCTTTGATGTCTTTGTCTTGTGTCAGCAACTCTCCCTATGGATACGATCTCTCCTTGTTTGGAGTAATCTGATAATGGATAATCTTCCTTCTTTCTCTGAAGACTGTGATAATATGGAAACTTTCTCTCCCTTTGACAACAATGCCAAACAAATATCTCACAGATATCTGACATTAATGTCAAGTTATCTTTTCTCTCGATCCATAACATATTCCTTGAATTTCCCTTATCCATCAGCAATACAACAATATGATCTGGTGCTCAGTTCTGATATATACCTTTCTGTATATAGATGTAGCTTTGAAGTTCATCTTTTTGCTTGCATCAAGATGAATGATATTATGATAATATATAGGCTTGATGTAGCCTTCAGTCCTTTACTGACTGGGAGACAAGGGTTTGACACCTAGTCTCTTTCTCAGGTACTCAAATGTAACTTTGGGCAGTGGCTTAGTGAAGATATCAGCCAATTGTTCTTTTGATTGCACATACTCAAGTATCACCTCTTTTCCTTGAACTTGTTCTCTTAAATAATGATACTTGATTGCAATGTATTTAGTCTTTGCATGCATGACTGGATTCTTGGAAATGTTTATTGCACTGGTGTTATCACAATAGATAATCACTGGTTCTGAAATCTTCATATGCATACCTTCCAGCAACTGTTTGATCCATGCAATATTTGAGCAGTTTGCAGCAGCAACAACATATTCTGCTTTTGCAGTAGACTGAGAGATGCATCCTTGCTTCTTACTAATCCATGTGTCACCCATAAAGAATGCTCCTCTAGTTGTGCTCTTTCGGTCATCAAGATTTCCAGCATCTATTATCTTATCTTCCTTTGTTAATTTGCATCCAGTAGCCATCGGTGTTCCAACAGGTTTGGAATCTTCCATCTTGAATATTTTCAGGACCTCTTTGATGTATTTGGACTGTGTAATGAAAATAC
>MU223271.1:1548056-1568584 GCA_018584345.1 Thuja plicata
ACAATTAAAGCATACAAGTGGTAACTTGCCTTTGTATTTACCTTTTCCTCTTTGTATTCTTCTAGCCATAAGTGCTTCTATTTCATCTAGATCTTCTTCTTCACTTTCACTTTCACTGTCCCTTCTAAATGAGCATCTATGATTGAATTTGCTTATTTTCATAGAAGACTTAAATGCAGACTCTAATTTTGGCAAGACACTATTATCAAAGTTATTCATCTCAAATGAAATCAGTCTACCAATAAAACTATCAAGAGTAACTGTATTTTTTGCAACTGCTCTCATTTCTTGAATAGCAGAAACTCTAATAGCATATACAAGCAATAAGGTTATTAAGATTTTACTTACCACTGTCTCCTCTTCAAGTGTACCTCCAACACCTCGTATAGCATTGACTACTTCTTTTATTCTTGTGTTGTACTGTGTGACGTTTTCTCCTTCTTTCATTCTGAGATCATCAAATTTTCCTCTAAGGCTTTCTACTTTGGCTCTCAGAACATTTGTATCACCTCCATGTACAAGCTTCAGTTTGTCCCACATTTTCTTTGTAGTTGTGCAATCTTTGACATCTTCAAATTCAGCATTGGAGAGAGAGGAAAAAATCACTATGACCATGCAGTTGTGCTCATGCTTCAATCTCAATTGATCTACTGTTAATGGTCCTGTAGGCAACACATATTCAGTATCTAAGTATTGAGTAACATCATTACCAATACATGATAAGTGGAGTCTTATCTTGCTTTGCCATGAAGCAAAGTTGTCTTTGTTCAACTTGGGCACATATTGTCTGTTCATCTTGTGATCTTTACTTAGGTCTTGAAACCTTCCTTCTAAGCACTCAAGCTCTGATACCAATTGTTAGTAATAACTGAGAGGGGGGGGGGGAGTGAATCAGTGGCTTCAAATTTTATCCTTTAAACTTTAACCACAAATCAAATATATCTCAAATTATTAAGTCCCTACAAGATGCATGCCATGAAATAATTATAATGATTAACTATCTGTTGGTTTACCTTGTCTGTCCTTATTCTCCTTGATAACCAATAAGCAGTAAAACTATTTACCAATACTCAGTAAATATGTAGATTATACCAATCAATCCAGAAATGCATATGTGAAATGTAAAACAATAAAGTAATAAGCCATACACACATAACACATGGATTTCAACATGGAAACCCTATTAAGGGAAAAACCACTGGGACCGGTACCCCAAATTTTCACTCTTCTAAAGTGAGCCCAGTTAGGAGCCAACCCTGTTAAAGGTTACAAACACACTATTAGGTGTGACCTTGTTAGAGGATTTTAATACATGTCTATCACTTGATATATGAAATGTATATGCTACCAATATTGATCAACCTCTATGGGCACAATAGGTATCTGGCATATCTAGTGCTACCTAACTGCATCAACCTCCTTCTTAGACTGTGTGTCGGTATCAGGCACTCAATGCTATATTCATGATAAACATTTTGGCAATCTGTTAGGATATATCTCAATTATAGAAGATTGTTAAGTCCTACTCTGTTAAGAGACTTAATGCTTTAATGGTTAAACTGAAACACAATGACCTATTTCTAATGCAACTTGAATTGCAAATTTTTAGATCTATTTAAGTACATTACCTCTCTGATCAATGTATCAATTCAATTCCTTGTGCTCCACACTTTCTGATCTGTGATGTTGTGCTTCACTGTTTGTCGGTGTCTGCAGAATTGTTTAGCTCTCCTTCAGCTTGATTGATCAGGACTGTATGAATTTCTTCTTCACCAGTTTCTCTTCAACATCCTCTTTCTATTCACTCCCCTTCCCGTGTATGTGATTGATCTTAGAAATGAATTATGCTTGTATCTTATATAGACATGATATTCCTTAATTCTTGATTCTTGATTCTTGATTCTTGGCATGAAAAATAATCCAACCAATTTGATTTAAAGCTTTAACTCCTGATTTATCTTGTATTTATCTTCTTGCCAACTGTACAAATCTTCTTTAAATCCATTACTTAACTCTAGTCGAATAAAACAAATAAAACAATCAATTAAGTCTATCTTTAAGCTCTGCCAGCTAGATATTTTATCATTTTCTAAACTCTTTGTTCTGTCGGTTAATTCTGCAGTTAGTCTTTAGTGACAAATGCTAGTTCCGTCAGTGTGACTCCAGTTAGCTTCGAGATCTCCGTCCGTTGGGCATCATTGGATTTTGCTTCATCGGGTAACTCTGTTTTCAGCTCGTCAAGCATCTTGTGATTTTTCTTCATTGGGCAACACTGTCTTCTGCTCGTCAGGTATCACTATGACTTTTGTTCTTTTCCTTTACCGATGGTGTGCACTTCGTCAGTGTTGTTTGTCACTTAGTGAATACTTGACTTTTACACATTGTTTAAAGCATAATCTTTGTTCCATTAATTCTCTAAAGTCTTTGGCATTATGTACATGACCATACAGATGATATCAAGTTTGACATCAATGACAATACAAACCATTAACTGATTTAATATCTTGCATCATCTTCAACTTAACATTATCAAACATTCAATTAGGTACATGTCATCATGTTTGACAGACCAAAAGGAATCTTTTGATAAGCCATGGTTCCCCACTTGGTTGTAAATGCAGTCTTATATTGATCCTTTTTATTAACTAGGATTTGGTTATATCCTGAGTAGCCATCCAACAGTGAGAAGCATTCTGATCCAGAGACACATTGTATAATATGCTCCATAGATAGAAATGGATGGTGATCCTTTAGGAATGCCCTATTAAGGTCTCTAAAGTCAACACATAGTCTAAGCTCCCCATTCTTTTTCCTCACAGGGACTATATTGGACACCCAACTAGTATGCTTTATGGGGTAAATAATACCACTCTCTATCAACTTGAGAACTTCTTTGTGCATAAGTAGCTCTAGTTTGGGGTTGATAGGCTTTTGCTTCTGTCTGACTGGCTTGGCATTTGGCTCTAGCTCAATGGTATGTTTAGAAAGTGCTGGGTTAAATCCCTTGAGGTCTTCATATTTCCAGGAAAAGATATCACTAAATTCTTGAAATAATTAAGTGTAATCTTGTCTCTCTGAATCAATGTTCACTTTTCCAAACTTTAGGCTTTTACCTTGCTCCAGCGCTCAATCAACATAGTGTTCTTGTTGAACTACCAAGCTAGTATTATTCCTTTTTGCTTGGTCATATTTGTTGAAGATAGATTCTAAGGTGACAAGGACTTTAGGCATTTTAGTTTATTTAAGTTGTAGCACTTGGTCACCATAGTTATGTATCAGTCTATCTTGATTGTGCTCTGAAAAGACATCTTCTTCAAAGAAGAACTGCAAAATTTGATCATCACTATCGAGCACTTGTAAATTAACATTATTGTCAAGAATGGAAGGCCTGACAATAATATTAACATGTTGTTGATCCTTCCTTACTGAAATGTTGTTAGGAATATCAAATTGAGATCCAACATCAGCTAATCTATCTGCATTTTGATTTAGTTTTCTTGGGATAACAATGATATTGAAAGCATCAAAATCTTCTATTGCATCCCAAACTCGATGCTTGTAGGCTTTCATTGTATCATTCTTGGTAGCACTTATCCCTCTTACCTGGGTGACAACCATTTCACTATCACCATATACTTTTAGGGCTCTAATCCCTCTCTTTCTAACCCACTCCAATCCATTCACCAGATTCTCATATTCAACAGTATTGCTGGTGCAAGAAAAACTAAATCTAAAAGTTGTATAATATTTCTCACCTTTTAGGGAGACTAACATTGCACCATCACCAGAGTCATGTGTTCTTCTAGCACCATCAAAGAATAGTTCCCAAACTTTACTGCTCTGTTCTTCTGATTCCTACATGTCTACCTTGAAAATATTTGGATCTATGAAATCACCCTCTTATATCATGTAATTTCCCAAACCAGCATCCCAAATAACATTGTCTTGGGCCTCTGAAGCTCTTCCTAATTCTAATTCATCTAGATAGATATATGGGATGTTTTCTATCTTAGTGTTTGTTTCTGTAATGTTTGAAAATTCATTACTATCAAGTGCAAGACAACTTGCATTGAATACATTGGACACATAAGGTTCTATATGATGTGCTGCCAATGATTCAAACTTGGTAGTAAACTTGGTTCCATACTTAGTAGGGAAGCGAATGTGAGACCATTCAGAAGAAAGATAGCCTCATATTTTGGGTGTGAATTCTCTTGATAGACATATAGAAAAGAGAGAATGGAGAACTATGATGTAGATTTCAAGTAAGATAGAGAAATTGGAGCTTCCATGAAGGATCAAGCTTGCATCTTTGGCAACACCTACTATGTTTACTGAGGAACTGTCAAGCTGTGTTACCTTCTTTTGGAATGGTTCATATTTGAGTCCCAATTGGTCAGCTACCTTCTTAGGCATGAATGAACTAGTAGCCCCACTATCTACCATATGATTATGTACTAAATAATTTCCTATAATTAATGATACATAAAAGAGAGGTGGTTTTAGGTTCCTACCTTGAATGACATCTTCTTTGGTGTTTCTGCCCAGAGCTTTATTTTCTTGGTTGAGGTTGACCAACACTGGCTTAGCAACATCATTTGTGGGCTATTGAGGGATTTCCACTTCACCCATAACTTTCTTAAAGATCTTAGACTGCCCTGGAATAGACAATGAGTCCCACGTAGACATAGTCACATCCATCTTCTTCATATTGTCTACAATATTGAAGGGCATTGCTATGTGCACTCTTTGGTATGCTTTTACTATCATGGGCTCAACCTCCTTGGGAGATTGACTCTCTCTGACTGGAATGGTGGGAGCCTTCTTTATTATGGTAGGAACATAAGGATATGATGACTCTGCAGATGTAGTATCTCTTCCTCCATCTTCTCGCTCCATGTTTTGGGCTCTTCTCTTGGACTGAGTATTGGCTGCAATTGGAGATTCATCGTTTAGTCCATTAAAATCTTGATCTTCCCAACTAAAGAGAGCAGTCTCATTAGATTGTATATCTTGTTGGGGTACTGCCCCACTAGAAGATGGTTCTGATTGGGTGTTTAAGGCATTTTATGCCATGAGTGCTTGATTCATCCACCCATTTGAGCATGTAGCATGATTATGGGATTGGTTATAGGGGAAACACCATTCATTCTCTGAGGCTAGATTATCTAACTTGGAACCATCTTCCTAGCTAGATTTGCATAACTAAGAGGCATGGGATTATAAGGTTGGAATGGTCTCTGATTGAAGTTCTCCTTTGACCTTGGTAATTCCCTTGATATGGTGGCCTATTATGCTAATAAGATTGTCCCTGATTTTTATATTGTTGGTTGGCACCTTGATTTTGTTTTTGAAGGGGTAGTCTACTTCCTTGATTCACTTTTTTAATACTAGTCAACTCATTACTCATTGTCTATAATAACTTCTTCATTTCTATTTGACTACTTCTTAATTCAAGTAGCTCCTGGGAAGGACCTACTTTGGATTCCTCATAGCTAGTACTAGCTTGAGGTGCTATTACAATATGTATGGGAGTGTATGGGGGGATTCTCAAGGGAATGTTGGGTTGAATATCAGGGAAGATAGGCATGGGTGGCCTTGGGGCTACCATACCAGCCTGAATCAAACAATTTTCCACTTTGATAGCTATGTCAAAAGCCTAAGGTAATGAAGTACCTCCCATGGATTGGATCATGACATATGTGTTTCTATTCAAATTTTTCAAGAAATATAGAAAATCATGATTTGTCGAAGGCCTCACAGAAATAGGAATCATATTCCATGTCTTGAGGAATCTATTGTTAAAGTCTGTCATCTGCTCTTGAGGAGATCTCTTTATAGTTATGAGTTGCTCAACCAGGGATAGATGGTCTGATTTATCCTCAAAATATTTGCTAAGGGATTCTCCTTGTCTGTCCCAAGAATCAATAGATCCCACTTCAAGAGTTATGAACCAATATAGAGATTTTCCTTTAAAAGAGACTGCCAATAAATTAGTAGCCACATCTTCTTCTATGATACGATGAATGTTACAAATTATAGCCACATGTCTTATGTTTTCACAAGCTATTGTCTGGCTTTCACCTGTGAAATTAGGAAAAAAATTTAGCGCTACTAAGGGCACATAATGATGTTGAGAAAAATTTAAAGGGCTCCCTTGATTAAAGGGTACAAATTCAAATTATCTTTCCATTGCAGGAACTGTGATTTTCTAAATAGCAAATGTATGGGTTTCTCTTGAATCAGGGAGTGGAGCTGAATCTTCTAGAAATTATCTATTTAAATATCTTCCTCTCCTTCTAAAATGGAAAAGCAAGGGTCTTTCCTCTAAAATAGGTGGTGTAGACTATACTCTCCTTGTAGGGGATTCTCTTTGAGATGATCTCCATTTTCTTCTTGTTGGAGGTAACTGCAAAAGCTCAGAGGGCTTTGAACTCCTTGTTTCTATCCTTCTCATAAACTTGAATAGGACTAGATCTTCTTGTTCTTTACACCAATGGAGTCTCAAGATATTCTTTGAAGAGAAACCTCTTTAGGTTAGTACTATGTAATCAATATATCAGAGATGACATAGTTTTCAAAAGATGAAACTTCTTTTGGTCCCACCGGGCGTGCCAGAATTGTTATACACTAAATTTTGCACCCTACTAAGAGCTAGAGCCTAACAATCTAGTATAACATGGGAATCACTTCTAGGTTGTGGGACCTCTACTAACAAAAGTGAAGCCTCCAAATTCTAGGCCGGTTCCTCTTGGATAATCACCTTATTTTCTCTTTTAACATGAAAAGTAAACTTGGAAGGAAAAGGGATAGAAGGAGAACTGAAGGGAAATGACTGAAAAGAAAATTATTCTACTAGGTGATGCACCGAAGGTAACATGAATCATAATATAGTGACCAAAACTAACATGAAATCCTTAATCTAGCAGAACACAACTTTCTGAATAGGCTTGCATAAGTATTTCATAGAGAGGTCTGAAATGGAAAGAGGCTTATTCAAGGAAAGAAATGATTTCTCAAAATAATAGATTTCCCAAGGAAATAGACATCTTCATCTTGCCGATCGAGGGATTACTCCCATTGTCAGATCTTCCTTACTTGTTGTGTCTTTATCTTTAGTTCCAAACTTAGCCTTAACTCACCTTTGACTCATATTTAACCTTGGGTGTCTAAAATCCTTCATGTCTCCAAGTCGCTAGATCATTTGGTTAGCTCTGAGTTTATTGCGATACTTAGCGCAAACCACAGGATCGGATTTGAATCAATTATCTGTGCATAATCTCCAAACAATAAAAGAATATTCCATTCCATTGTGAGATCATGAGGCAACCATTCAATTAAGAACACATCCATGGTCTAGGCCAAATCTCTGAATCTTAAGAGCATATTCCTTTTCATTGAGAGATTAAGAGATAGCCAAAAGATTAAAACTTAATCGACGACACATACTTCATCCTGGAAAACTATGAACTGCAGTTGAATTAACTTCCTTAACTCAGGTTTATTCAGAGATTCAGTGACTGAAGGAAGCTCCAAGTCACTAGAATATTTTCTAACTCTGATGTCTATTATAATATTTCACGCCATCCCCAAGACAAAAAATGAATCAATAGTTCACGTGTAATCTCCTAATCTTTGCTGACTTTTAACTTTGTCTCGAGACTTAGCACAAACCACAAGATCTGATCTAGATCAATGACCCGTGTGCAATCTCTAGATATTTTTCTTAACCCCAAGACCCTCTAGTGATCACGCGATTTAAGAAAAGAAACCAACCAGACCTAAACTTGAGTTTATCTGGAGATCATGAGATAGACTGAGCCGCGAAGTCACGGGGCACTTTGACTAACTTTGGTTTCATTCTTAGATTACATGCATAGCATACCATCAAAATAAAATCAATGGTCTATGCTTAATCTCCAGATGTAAAGAGAATATTCCATTATCTTCAATGATTACGCGACTAAGAGATAAACAAGGAGATGTTCATGCACACATGAATTATAAGGAACTTAAGTCACTCGGAAAAGGTAATGAAGAATTAGACCAAGTCATGAATGAGATAGGGTTTAAACATGGATTTCAAAGGGCTTAATCTTGTGCTTTGGTCTTTAAACATGAACAAGGGAAAAAACCAGACCTAGAAATATGAAAAGAACAAGGCAAAGATCAGAAAGCATAAACATAAACCTTACAAGCTAGGCTCTACCCTTGTGGGAGCCCCATTTACTCCACTTGTAGCCAAAATTTGACAGGATGGGAAATTTGGGTAACTATAATCAATGGCAAAACCAAAATTATCAAAATCCTTCTCAGTACTCCCAACCTATTTGGAACAACTAGTGACCTAACCAACAACAAAACTAGTGGCCTAACCAACAACAAAACCAGTGGCCTCAGCCTCAAAATCAATGGAAGCCACCTCAGGGGAATTGGAAACCATATAACCAATGGAGGGGGCCTCAGTAATGGCCTAATCAAAATCTAGGTTATCCACCCTTACCACCTCCAGTGTCTTGACCTAAAATAATACCACCTCCTACAGCCACATTTCCTACTCCAAAGCAAACACAATTAACCACTCAGCCACAACTCAATCCTAACAACAAGAAAACATCAACAAACCATGTATGCCACTGATACTCAACAGTACCCTGCATATGCACTAGAGATATCTAATATCCATTTGAGATCTGGTACTACTATTCCTTCACTTGAACCTCCTATTATAATGGAAGTTTGAGACATTCCTGCAACATCAACACCATTTCTAGAAGCTAATTTGCAAAATATTGTCCAACCAACTGATATACCAAGTAAAACTGATGTTCACACCTTAGTTAATCCTCCCTTTCCACAAAGGCTTAGCATGGAAAAACCTATGTCCCAAGAAGAAACACCATTTGATATCCTTGACCAGTTGAAAAACATGCATATCCAGATTCCACTGTTTCAAGCTATCAAAGATGTTCCTCTTTATGAAAAAGTCATTAAGGAAACATTCCTCAAAAATCCTGGACGTAAGAAAAAAGATCCTCAAATATTTCATGTTATAGGTCAACTTGTAGATATTATATTGCGTAAAATAGTCATACCAAAGTACTCTGACCCTAGAAGCCCAGCTGTTGATCTTATAATTAATGGCGAGTCTATGAAAAATACTCTAGTTGATTTGGGAGAAGCTATAAATGTTATGAATAAGGATACCATGCAAAGGTTGAGTATAGAGGGATTGAGAACCACACCAACAGTCTTACAACTTGCAAACATTTCCACTATAACCCTTGATGGCATCATAGAAGATATACTAGTCACATTGGATTCATGGGAATATCCTGCAAACTTCCTGATATTATCACCTAAGGTAAATTTTGCTGGTTATCTAGTTATTCTTGGAAGACCTTGGTTATCCACCACTGATGCCTATATTAGTTGCAGATCAGGTAACATGAAAATTTCAAATGGCCAAGCAATCAAGAAGCTAGCATTATATCCTCCTGCCCAACCCCTACCAGATTTAAGTACACCTATTTGGCCAGATTTGGGAGATGAGGAAGAAGAGATAAATTATGTTTCTCAACTAATGATGTTACGCATAAAATCATTCTTGAAAAGGCAAGAAGAAGATGATGTGATTCAAAATATCCTTACCACTGAGTGTGTCATAGAAAAAGATATTTCTGGAAGCTCTGTTCTACAATTGTGTACCTATGAGGACTGTGTTATTCCAACAAACCCTTATGTTATCCATCAATTACTATCTTGTGAGGTAGCTACAACCCCAATCTCTAAAGTGTCAATGCTATAGATGAAAACTACTATGGAACTTTCTCCTGGTCACAATCTTCAGGTTAATAGTAAGCTGCCACCACAACAATTGGCATTGTTAACTCAACTCCTTTGTAAACATGAAAAATATTTTGATTGGGATTATGGAGACATGATAGGCTTGAAACCAAAGCTCTGCGCACATAGAATAAAAATCAATGAAGGAATTCTACCACTTTGCCAACCTCAAAGAAGAATTAACCCAGCCCTAATAGAAATAGTAAAAACTAAGTTGCAAATTTTTTTGGATGTTGGTTTTATATATCCAATATCTGATAGTAAATGGGTATCACCTTTGGTCATTGTTCCTAAAAATGGGGGTAAATGGAGAATATGTGTAGATTATAGGGAATTGAACAATGCCACAAAGAAATACCATTTTCCCCTGCCATTTATTAATCAAGATCTAGACACCTTAGCTGGTAAGAAGTACTTTTCTTTTCGTGATGGATACAACGGTTATAACCAGATTAGAATTTCTCTAGAGGATCAAGAGAAGACAAAATTCACATGCCCTTGGGGAACATATGCATATTATGTGTTACCTTTTTGCTTATGTAATGCACCAACTACTTTCCAAAGAGTTGTAATCAACATTTTTGCTGATATATCACATGATTGCATGGAAATATACATGGACGACTTCACTACATTTGGTGTCACTTTTGAGCAATCTTTGAAGAACTTGGAAAAAGTGTTGATCAGATGTCAAGAACATAACCTATCTCTCAACAGTGATAAATAATTCATGTTGATGCAGGAAGGAGTGGTGTTGGGACCTTTCATTTTAGAAGCCAATTTCCAAGTAGACCTTACAAAAATTGAGGTAATTATCACATTGCCTACACCTACTAAGAAAAAAGACGTTAGATCCTTTTTAGGAAAAGCTAGCTATTATAGGCGCTTCATTCAAAATTTTAACCAGATAGCTATCCCTCTATACACCTTGCTTACAAAAGAGTCTAAGTTTGCATGGACATCATCCTGTGATGAATCCTTCCTGCAGCTCAAAGCACTTCTGACAACTACACCAGTACTTTGGAGGCCTGATTGGTCTTTACCATTCCAAATGCATACAAATGATTTCGACTATGCAGTTAGTGTTGTCTTAGGAAAAAATTATGATAATTGTGAAAATGTAATTTACTATATCAAAAAGAGTTTACATGTCCCAGAGTTAAATTATATAGTTACTAAAAAAGAATTACTGGCAGTAGTTTATGTTTTAAATAAAATCTACCATTATGTAACAAGATATCCCATCTTTGTTCATACTGACCATGTAACAACCAAGTATCTTATGAACAAACATGCTATCTCAGGAAGGCTAGCAAGATGGCTTCTTCTTTTACAGGAATTTGACATAACCATCATTGACAAGCCAGGGAAAGCAAATGTAGTAGCTGATTACTTATCTAGATTCCAAACTACTAACAATGATACTACTATGATAGATGACACATTCCCTGATGAACATTTATTTTATATTGTTTTCAAGAGTCCATGGTATGCTGATATAGATAATCACCTTGCAGCTGACAAAATGCCTACACATTTGTCTCTTAAGGACAACATAATGTGTGTTGAGAAAAGCTTTCAATTCTCTTGAATTGACAATACACTAATCTACACTGGTCCAGACCAAGTCATGAGAAGTTGTGTATGCGAAGATAAAACATATGATATCCTCCATGCTTTTCATGATGAGCCATGTGGAGGAAACTTTGCAGCTAAAAGGACAGCTCTGAAGATCTTAACAACAGGTTATTATTGGCTCAAACTACACAAAGATGCAGCCAATTATACAAGAAAATGTGATAAATGTCAGAGGATGGATCATCCAAAAAATTCAGATGAAATGCCTTTACATACACAAGTGGTTGTCACATCATTTGACAAATGGGACACAGATTTCATTGGTCTTATAGACCGCCCATCTAATGGAAAATCCTACATTCTGCTATGCACTGATTATCTAACCAAATGGGTGGAAGTAAAAGCCATGAAGCATGCACGAGATAATAAGGTAGCAAAGTTTTTGTATGAGGAAATCTTCACCCGTTATGGTGTGCCAAAGAGCTTATAACTAATAATGGAGCATAATTCACATCCAATCTGATCACATAACTCATGAAGGAATACAATATCAGACATAGGAAGTCCAGTCCCTACCATCCTCAAGTCAATGGTCAGGCGGAAGTTACTAACAGAGAGATAGAAGCATTTCTAACAAAAATAGTTCATTTGCACCGCTATGACTGGAGAACCCAAAACTCAGAAGTAGTTTGGGCATACATAACAATATGGAAGACAACCACAAGGTTCACTCCATTTGAATTACTATATGGGAAAGAAGCAATGATACCAATTGAGTTTGAGCATAAAAAATTACATACTTCTCTAGAGTTAAACCTTGACCTTCCTGCAGCATAAAGAGACCGACTGCTCCATCTCAAGTCCTTGGACGAAATGAAAAAATATGCATAGGAGTGAACTAAGATAGTACATAAATAGAGGAAGAAGTGGCATGACTCCCATCTTAAGAAAAAATAGTTTCAAGTCAGTGATTGGGCATTACTGTATGATTCTAGATTCCAAGAAATACCAGGTAAGGTGCATACAAGATGGTTGGGACCATACAAAATAAACCATATCTTTTCCAATGGAACAATCTAGTTCACATCTATTGACCCAGTAGACTTCAAGCTATTGTTCAATGGGCATCAACTTCATTTGTATCATCAGCCCCAAACTAAAGAAGACTTCCTGCAACAATTCAGACATCCAAATCCAAATGAGAAATAGGTAAAACTTCTTGCAGCAGAGGGTGCAAACCTTCTTCCTGCAGCTTCAACATAGAACTCCTTCATGCATTCTCATAATAAAAAACTCATTTCCAAATGAATTTCCATTCTCTGTTCACATTTACTATTCTTATTTTCAACCCATTCCGCTTCTCTACCTTCCACTCACCCATCACCCACGTCACCACCTCTTTCCATATTTATCTACTTCAAATAAGAGCCACATCAGCTGATACATGCATCCACCATACTTGTTCCACTCTCGCCACCTTATTCACATGTGTGGTAATTGAATGACAGGTACAAGTTTTCAAATTTATTTCCACTTTTAGCACATAGATTTCAGTAATTATATCTAGTACTGCGATAAATATATTATTAAGGCATTACTATAGTTCCTCACCCCATGCCAAGTGTGACAAGTATGGACACTTGTCTTAATTTTGTAGGGGGAAGGGAAGTGTATTAAGTTTACATGTCATTTCTAGTTGTCCTTCTCACTTCTCGTAAGATTACCTATCAACTCAAATCTATACTTTGGCCTTGTCTCATTAAATCCCTTTACTATCTCGCACAAGTTTCATACTATTATTCCCAAATTATTGAAGATTTTCAGACTTGGTGTGACCCAAAGGGACATAATTAAACTATGTGGTAACTTGTACTTAAACTCATAGTTAGAGTTATAATTTCTTCTGTTAAAATGCCATTATCATTATTTATGACAAACAAAACTGAAAGATTGCAAGAGAAAAATCTGTAGTTTTAATAAGTGTAGCTTGAAAGCTTAATTCAGGGTGATCAAAAAGGGAATAAGGTATTTAGAAATTGAAGAGAAGAAGAGATTGAGAGATTGACAAGCTACAACAGAATTTGAAGGAAAATATTTGGAACAAATGGGAGGGTAGCTACAGTGGCATGAGCTCATGGTTCATGGCGTTCTTCTCACATTTATTGAAGTAGTGCAGAGGTTTAATGCATGTGGTTGGCTAGGGTATTTTTTGCAACTAAGAGAATTTAATGATGAGGTAGCAAGAGAATTCATGAGTACCTTTGAAGAGGGAAAGGCAACTGTATGGGATTTAATGGTTGTCGCAATAGAGGAATGCATAGCCAAAGTAACTAGATTGCCAGCAATTGGGGAGCATTATCCCAATGAGCATGATGCTAGGTCAGCTCAAGTCTAGTTTACTCTGCCTACATACCCTCCATTGGAGATTAACAAACAAATATACAAACACATGTCACTCCCTCTGTCATTCAAAGAGCTGACAACATACATTATAAGGTACTTGACCTATGAGGGAAGATTTTCAAATTTACATGCACATCATTTCAAGTTACTTAGCTATGTAAGGCATAGTCTTCCAGTAAATGTTCCCAATTTATTGTATAACATGCTAAGTATTAGTGCCGAGGAAACCCAAAAGGGGAATGCAAATTCTGTCTCCCACCATGCCCTAATTAAACTGTTAGTTGAAAAATCCCTTAGGGAAGTCTCTCCTTTGGCATGGTTAGAGTTTGTTCAGTTTAAAACCTTGCAACCTCAGGTTGAGCCTATTGAGAAACCCAACCATGATAACGCATCACCCTTTGAGTCAGCTCTTAAACCCAAAAAACTTGAAGAAGATAGACCTTCACCTGCTCCTGAGAGAAATGCCCCTACCTATTCTCAGAAGAGAGGAAAATGAAAAGTAGGTGAAGGAACTTCTCTTCCTGGAGCTGAACCACAAAACCTAACAGCTTCAAAAGGAAAGAAAAGGAAACTGGCTCTTGTAGTAGAGAGGTCAAATAAAGCTAGTAGAAAGAAGGTTGTAGAGGTTGAAGATACTCCTGTATGAAGAAGTTCTTGAAAGAGAGGACAAATACCTCACATATCCCCAGAGTTCCAATTTGTTCCTTCATAGCAAGCTGTTGTAGAACCCCAGGTGCAATATATTCTAGATAATTCCCCAACTCGACCTAAAATCTGAGACATTTCTCAAATTTTAAATGAGAAAGGTGACGATGAGCTTGGAATATGTCAAAATGACCCTGAAGAGTGTCATCAAAATGTTCCAGAAATCAATGAGGAAGAATTTCAAATGCCTCAATAGTCAGCCCACTCACAGAATACCCTAGTACTTTATCAAAGAACCTGGTTCACTAGCTATTTAGAGCAAGCATGGAAAGAGTAGAGGAAACAGAACAATCTGTTAGAAGAGTGTGGCCCACCTACATTGTAGTCCATTCTCTTTGGCTTGTACAATAAATTTGTTCTTAAAACAATCCTATGGAAGGAAGAAAAGAAGAAAATGCAAACAGTGATAAATGACCAAAATGAAGAAATAAAAAAGGTAAAGGAGAAATTGAAAAGAAAAAATCAAAGAATGGATCATGCCTTGAAGTTGACTGATCAGATTATTACTTTTACACCTCCTCCCAGGGTATACACTATTTATTTAAAAGAATAGTTCCTCTTATTTCAATTGATGATGACCTTGAAGAACATAGATTTTGAGTTCAAAAAAACCCAATAATTCTATGGCCTATATCAAACCCTTCCTTCTTGGCATCAGAATCTACTGTGAGTTTTTTTATTACGACAACTGCAAGTTTTGAAGGGGCCCCAAAACCCTTTAACAAAGCTTGAAAAAGATAAGCATTAAGATCTCAAAACAAAGTCTATCTTTCACAGACAGAAATAGAGAACCAAAAAATGGCTAACACCCCAGATTTACAATAATATGATCAACCACAACAAAAAAACTTAAAACAAAAAAGAAACTTCAAGCAAAATGACCAAAAAACTTCCAGCACACAACTCAGTCCAGCATCTTGGAGCTCTTCTCAGATTCAATCATCTGGTTTTCCATCATTTGGATTTCCACCATCTGATTCTCCATGTTCTGGATGGAATCCTGAAGATTAGAAACATATTTAGATTGAGCTATAGTCTTCTTTCTTTTGCTGGATCTAGTCCTAGATCTAGGGCCAAAAATCTTGGTTTCTTGTTTCCCATCTTCCTGGAAATTTAATCTATCATTAGACTTACCTTCCAGCAAGGTGTGCAACACTTTCAGATTGTCAAAAAAGGCTTTCATTCCTGATTTGATGAGAGTAGTCAGATTCCTCAGCATCGTGGTGTTTTTGTTGGTTTTCTCAATGATCGGGTTGATCCTAATATGCATCATATTGTTTATCTTATCCTCTAGCATGGTAGGCTTACTAGTTACCATATCAAAAACAATATTAACTTTCTGATATATAGCAACATCATTCCTTAATTTGTCAATTATATCATCGAGGAGTGTATTCATTTCTTCAAAGTATTTACATTTAGCCTGCAGATCATGGATATCATCTTGAACCCATTTGTCAATATTGTAGCTATACATAGCTTTGTTTCTGGCCGCCTGAAGATGGGAAATGTTGACAGTTCTTTTAACCTTGAAGCCCTGATCCCAGGGGTCTTCTTCCAGGCTCCTCTGCTTCTGTTGGTTATCCTTTTCTTCAGCATCACCCATGGGGATCTTAGGATGAGGATAATTAATTTCACAGTCAATATGCTCGTTCTAGTCCTCCTTATCAAGATCCACAAAGATTTTTTCTCTTTGGGATCTTTCAGACTCATCCAGATTATCCATAGCTATATCCTCCTCTGCCTTCCCAATTTTAGTCCTATCAGTTTTATTTTCCTCTGGATCTTCAGTCGCCATTCTAGCCCTATTCTCCAACATTTCATCGTTCCTCTTATTAGGGTCTTCACTTTCTTCCATAAGCTTTTTTTGGTTCTTATCAATATACATTTCCACCAGGTTATCAAATTGTTCAATTATATCCTTAGATATTGTGTTATCCATGTCTGTGGTAGCCTTAGTGGAAAAATCACCTTCCTCACCCGTGGGCTCAGTGATAGTGGGATTAGGCTTCTCTAGCTGCTCTCTATTGCTCTGCTCCTTGTCTTTGGTATCCTCCTCTTTAGAAGAGACCTCCTCTTGGTCATCATCAGTCCTCGTACCTTCCACATCATCGAAGATTGAAAGAGTGATATCCACTTCCACTGGGCCTCTGTGGTTTTTTTTATTGTTTCTCTGTCCAGGGATAACTTTAAGAAACTCCCTCCTAGGAAAAAGTATAAAATCCTGGCGAATCGTACATTAATTTAGGGGAAAATTTTTATTGATGATGGTGAATTTTTTTTTTCCAAATTAGGAAAATAATATAAAGGCGTAGGCAATTTTTTCCATGTCGAATGAAAATTCCATAAAATCGTGGCGAATTATAAATTAATGTGGGGGAAAATATATAATATATGAGGTGAATTATTTTCTTGTGAAGGTAAAAAAAAAATTGTACTAACAATTTTTATGCGCTGTTTGAAAATATATTTATTTTATTGGCTAATCTATCATTAATTATGGGAAAAATAAATATTTTATTTGGCAATTTTCAAAAGATGGGATGTGTCAATGCGTCATGTGGGCGAACACCAACTAATATTAAATGTCTTATTTGAGACCATTTGATTATCCTAGATCAATGGCTGAAGTTTAATTTCAGCCCAATTTTGTGAAGGAAACAAAGTTTTCCAACAAGTCACCCGAATAATGACACGTAACATTGTAATTAATGCAACATGCAACGAATATCACTTTTATTTGTTGTGAATATAAATGATCACACATTGGACACATAACCTAATTAGGTATTGTTAAATGTATTATTTGAGACCATTTGATAATCCTAGATCAATGGTTGAAATTTAATTTCGGGCTGAATTTCGGAAGGAAATCGACTTCTGCAGGAAGTCACCGGAATGATGACATGTATCAAGCCTTAAAAAGTGCACCGTAACCATGATCGTTGATTACTACTGGTTATTTTTTGACGTGGACGGTGGATAGTGCAACTGTAACTTGTAACTCGTAACTCGAAAAGAAATAAAGTCAGTGACATTCTTTAACTGCCATCTTTAACTGTCAATAGTACACATGCATTTATGGGAAAATTTATGGAAAAGATTTACATTTAGATATGAAAGATTAAGGACAGTCGATTTAAATCTCTCACATGCATAATACGCATAATGTATTTATGAAAATTGCATTAAATACGATTAAAGAAAGAATAATTATTAATTGCTAAGTATCTGTGATCACTACTATCAATCAAGGGGTCGGGGCTATTTATAGACAATCTGGTTTCTTTCTTCTTCATTTGTCTATTGGTAGATTAAGAGTCAGAGCTGACGGTGGTAGAAATTGTGCCTCTGGTTTTAAGGTTTAGGTTTTTAGGTCTTTAGGCTTTCGAGAATTAAAGATGGATACACCAATCCATTTGAGATGCACATCCCCAGATGACCAAAGGTCCTTTTTGGGCAATGTCTCGGAAGAAATCCTCACTTCCGTTTGTAGGGAGGTTGGTGGTGACGCATTTATAAATTATGCTATGTTGATGTTATTGGGTCAAGATTTCCTTGAGAATGTTGACAGATACCACGTCTACATGGACATTACATCCTATTTTTTTGCGTCTCTCCTCGACCTCAGAGGATAGAAGGTGGATATGCTGATGCTGTTGAGGAAGGTTTTTAAAGAGAAATTGTTGAAGGACGATGTCAATGTTGTTGTTTTTGCAGAATTAGGGGTGGGGATCCCTTGGCCAAGAGATATACACAAGTTGTTGGTGACGGGCAGAAATGTGGCTAGACAACCCTTTTTGTTGAACCTTAATGACGAGCAACTAACGCGACACAGGAAATGGGCACGGCTTGGGAGGGATTTTCTCAAAAAATGGTTTTACCTTGATGAATTCGACAAGTCGGACTACACATGGCTTGATGAATTCTCATAGATTATCCTCTTTGGAAAATTCTACTCAGATGAAAGGAAAGATGAAGATCACTAATTCCCTAGTTTACCCATTCCCGTTACCCTAGTTTTTTGACAATGGACATGCAAAGTTTCAGTTTTTTTTAACCAATAAGAAGTTGCCTAGTAGGTTTTTGTTTTTACTGTACGATGTAATTTTTTGAAAAAAAAAAGTAAAAATTTTCCAATTTTGTTTCAATTTTATTTTTATGGGTACAAAAAATGATTCTTAGACTTCTCTATGACTACAATATTTTAATTAGTATTTGTGTGCTAAAATGAGTGCTAATCTTATAATATTTAATTTAATTTAATGTGCTAAGGTGCATATTAGATTAGATATCTTTGTGATTACAATATTTTAGGTCCAAATTGAGTCCAATATTTTAGGGATATTTAATGTGCTAAGGTGCATATTAGATTAGATATCTTGCTCATTTTAGGTCCAAATTGAGTGCAATTTTTTTTAATTTTGGGTATAATTGTTTGAAGATTTCTGGGTTGTTCTTAGTTTCTAGATGTGAGTCACAAATATATCATAAATTTCAGGTTTTCATCACTGTACCTGTCTAATCCTCTGTTTTGCAGCTTCCAAAGCCTCGTACGGGCTCATACAGTAACATTTTTTAGTACAATTGTTTTGAAAGTGTGTGGTTTTTCATCTACTTTCTGAACATGCAATCAGATTTCTGATTTTTCTAACGCTAACCAGTCTTTGGCTTTGTTGTTCTTGATGCTTATCTTTGATTACAGCCTAATAGTGGTTTATAGGACGTTGAAAAAGAAGACTCAAACAAAGACTACTAATGAATCATCTTGTAGGTTGCCTTGATCGATAGCGCGCTAAACATTGTGCTTGCATTTAGTTTTTTTTTATTAAAATAGGAACCCACATGCAAGACTTCTAAAATGAACTTCTATTTGGTATTTTTAGGAATGAAAATAATGTCAGGAAACTATGCTCTTGCCCTTTTGGGATGATCAGAAATACAGAAACATTATTGTCATTTTCTTATGTGTTTGAAGTGTCTTTTAGATTATGATCCTAAGAATTATATGAGCGTATCCTCTCCCCTCGCCTTTGTGGATCTTGGGTGTAAGAGAAAATCATATAATTCTTTTAGTGTGGCTACCTCCCAAGTGCTTTAATAGAGCCAGTGAGAGTGGATTGCCCAACCGGTAATAGGCTAAAGCCAAGCCCTTCTAAACTAGTATATAAAAAATGCCATTGTGATTAGTCTCACAGTGGACAGGTGTGAATTTGATGTTTTAACCAAAATATCCTCTAGTACCCTAGTGGTGCATTAAAGTCCCTACATTGTTAAGGTGAAAACCTTGCTTTGAAAGGATTGGGAGAACCCCCTTAATTGGGAAAATGACTTGATCAAAACCACCTGAATGGATGCCTTGACTACAAACTTTGTTATAGTGACCAAAAACCCTCTATCTATTCGCACAAAAGGTCAGAGACCGACTAAGACACCCCACATTTTCATGGCTCTTAGTAGAGACAACATTCCTTTGGGAAGCAATTCTCTTGGGATTCAATGCTTGGTGTGCCTGAGAAGTGAGTGGACATGTAAGGAGGAGCCCGTGCCTCCAAGCTTCTAAGTTATCCGCTATGAGTAGGCATGGCTGAACTTCAGTTTAAGTGGGAATTCAACAGATATTGTCCTGGCTTACCTAGGTTGTGATGTGACTGTTTGTTTTACAACAAACAATCTACTTGATGTGTCTTGCATGAGTGAAAGATCAAAACATACACCCAAACATTAAGACAAACACCAAAATGATCAACAAATCTGCATTCTTAAGTGTCAAACTGTCAACTTGCTCATTTTTCCTATCCCGTCATTTTAAGTCTTCCTGGGTTGATCCAGATCAGATTAGGTTACTTACCCCACTATTAGAAGCTTATTTACACTTTGGATTCTTGTGTTTTGACCTCTTGAACTAGTAATCTTTGGTTTCACAAGTGACCTTGCTTGGAGTTGGTGAGCTAGAAATTGTCCTTGTTGAGAAGATAAACCTTTAGATCCTTTGA
>MU223271.1:1579760-1595772 GCA_018584345.1 Thuja plicata
TTATTTCATTTAATTAAAAGGGATGTTTTCTTTTAATTAAATAAGATTATTGATGAAATGATCAAACCTTAGGAAATATTGAAATAATTGAATTAATTACGATTTGATCAAGGAAATTGATTTGAATCAAAATGTTGCAAAGCATTGGTTCAAAAAATTGATAAATTAATTCTGTCATTTGATAAATTGAAGAATGGGGACTCATAGTCTAGGCTACCATTTTAGGGTGCATATAGTTGCTTTACTTGTGTATTAGACATTTAAGTATATGCTTAAGCGATGGATTAGTACTTCCATTTTTAAAATCTGAAGACTAAGGTTCTGAATTTTTAAAATGATTAAGTTTCTTTATCAGTCTAGAGCAAGTTTCTATTTTTAATTTTCCAATGTGTCATATCGATGTGTGATTATAAGATAGGAATAATTGAATTAAAATCTAAATCTAACTACACTGTAAAACTAAACAATTAATAACATTTATTAAATGTAATAACTAATAAGCTGAAGTTGTAATTTAAAATGATTAAGTTACACTCACACATGTCCTAGTGACATCAAATGACAAGCCAAAAGTTAATGGGACCCGCGATAGTGCGACAGTGCCAGCGACTGTTGGATGAGCATAGATCAACGGTGTGCGGTGTATTTCGGGCTGAAAGGGAAAAGAAAACCCCATTTTTGCAAACCTAATATGAAATAATGTAAATGAACTCAAAATCACAGAGTCAGAATAAGTATCACTTACCTTTTCTTCAAATTAAAATGCAGCAATGCAGTTGCGACTCGCCAATGCAGTATTGAGTATACAGTTGCACTCAATAGTCTGAAACTTCTGAAACTTCGCTACGATCAAATATAGAGATATCATAGAGATACCAGAATGTTTTTATACTAATCCTTATTCAGAAAATTTGGCGGGAGGTATTAGGTATAAAAATATTTGGTAAAGCCCGCGTAATTATAACAAGTCTTTTGTTATTTTCGAGGTGATTATGGGTCGTCCAATACCTTCGCATGATTATTAAAGATGGCTAAATTACGTTGGTTAGAGATACGTGTTCATAAAATGCCAGGTGAATATAGGCCATCGATTTGGGTTGCTTAGAAATTATAGGCGAATGTTTTAAATTTATGGGGACCAAAATTTATATTCCATTGGTGATAATGTGTAAGAAATGGAAAAATTAAATAAACCGGTGGGCGATGGGGCCAAACTTTGGACCCAATATTAATAAATGTTGGGCGATAGGGTCAATCCAATATGTCAAAAGTATTCTCCAATTACGGGGTCACTGACATGCGACATTCGCCAAATGATGAATAATCGCCACTAAAATTTTCATTGTCTCTGTCATCCTTCTTTCCAGAAGATAGCTCCACACTCTTTCTTTTAGCACTATCTATCTGCTTAGAGAGGGGCTCAGAAATATGTTTTGTAGCATACTCTGTTATAAGAAGAATAAGACCCTCAAGAAGAACAGGGGTAGCCTTAATTCTAAAGTCCACAATGCTCTAGTTGAGCAAGCTTAGTAGGTAAAACAGGAATGAAACCCTAACATCATGTCTGAAATGATTGATGAGAATCTACTCTGTGAGTTATACCTGCACAACTTCATTATTCCCAAGGAGACTGAATGGAATCCTCTAATTTATATCAGGGATATACATATGAGGGTATTAACATCATGGATGCATAATAAAGAAAATTATGAAAGGCAACTAGACAACTACAGGGACCAAGAGAAGACAGAACCACTACCTTTAAGGGTTGCAAGCAGTAAGCCTGATGTGTTTCTAAGATATTGGTTTAGCCTGACCTATGGAAGCATAAAAGAAGAGACTAAGAAGAAGATTTTTAATATCAAAGAAGAGGTTTATGCAGAATATTAGGGGATGTCCTATTTTTCTTTTCAAAATGCCATGGCTGGTGCCAGAAGCAGATGGAATAGATTTCCAAAAGCATTCAAAAAATAAGAGCCGCACAATCCTATTAATCTTGAGGAATCCATTCACAGAGCACCAAAGTATATCCAGCTACACAAACAAATTAGGCACAAGCTATGGTATCCCCTTACAATCCACCTGCCTATGCTTTTATGGCCTCTTTACGACATCAATGCTACAAAGTTAGATCAACTGCAGGAGGATTATAGGATGGCCTTCTAGGAGAAAACCAGAGGGTTCTATTATACCTTTAAGAGCAAAAGAAGAGGAAAGACAAAGGTCAGAAAGTTCTGAGGAATTGCAAAGAAATACAATTCTTGAGGACAAGCATTTTACTTGCAGGGGGCAGATGATGAAACCATAATTTGCCTTTGTTTTATGTTAATATTTATATTCTATTTAAAACATTACCAAGACATTTGTGAACCTTTTAGTATTTGAACTTGTGATAAGTATAGTTGGAACTACCTAGCCTATGGGTAGCTATTAGTGTCATGTTTTCCTAAACATTATATATCTATCATAGTATTTCATATAGATATTTGAATGTGTGTTCGAATATTTGGATTGAGTTGAGTAGTTGACTTGATTGTATCTCCGCATATGCTACTAACCTCCTAGGAAAAGGAGTGACTTGAGAGTGGTCGAACAAATTGAAGAGGAGGTGTTGAAGTCCCAACTGCGATGGGGAGAACTATTATGGCTGAAAGACATGCCTACTACAATGGATGAGTCATCATCTCGGGAAATATAGGAAATATCTCTGGTATATTTCCTCTTAGCGGTCAATATCTTGATGAAATGATTATCAAGACTTTATTAAGCTCTGTTGTGGGAAGTTATAATCTCCTTCCTCTATGGCATGATTTAATCAGACCTTTTCTGTATGCTTTTGAATAAACATCAATCCTTTAAATAATGGAATTTTGTGGTTAGTTTGTAGTTTAGAGGTTGGAAAATATAACGTTATCGCATTTGCACAACAAAGTTACTCTTTCTAGTTTTGTGCATTGTTTTCAATATGATGTAATCAATTTATAAAAATATAATGGAGTGATTTTGGTTTACATTCTGTGTTAGTAGTTATCAGAAGCCAACCAAGGGGACCCACTTGGGAGGTGGATTATATTAGAGTAGGTTAGATTTACTTTCAGCATTTACAACATTTTGAGTTGAAGTTCACTATTTCATTCCTGCAACATTAAACTCATGTATGTTCTTGCAGCACTTGCAAGGATAACTATAGTGAATTCTATGGGTTGATAGAATAGGTTTAAGTTAAGTTTGCAGTTTTCAGCATTCATTCCATTAAGTATTCGTGTGTGTTTACTTTCCTGTAGCAATAGTGTAGGTCTCTTTCATGTATTTTTCCTTCCTGCAGCATAGGTAGTATGAAACTTTGAGAGACTTAGTGCACATATTGTGCTGTCCCATTTCAAGTATACATCCCTGTGTTGACAATTTAAATGCACTTCATGATAGGAAAAGTAATCCTTAGTTTGAATATACTATTCCTTGGAGAAGCTTTGGCATGATTATTATTACCTATTGTGAGGCAGTTCAATTTCCACAAGCTTGGCATTTTTGACATGTTTTAGCATATTGTATAGCATCTTTTTCCATTGTAGGCCAATAGTACATGACCCTTTGGATTTTTTAAGCTAATGAGAGACCATTCGAGTGAGATCCACACACACCTTCATGGACCTCTTTTAATGTGTGATTAGATTCTTCAAGTTCTAAACACCTGACTAGCGTTCCATCAAGACCACATCTATATAAGTCAGTAGTAATGATTACACAATGCGATGTTGTCCTAATTAGGGATCATTTCTCATTTTTGGATAGGCCGGTAGGTAAGGATTGATCTTTAAGAAATGGATAGATATTGCTATATCGGGATGGGTTTTGGATATTGAGGGCACAAATTATCTGGGATTCAGGTGAATCAAATACACGAAAGGATAATTCTTCCACCAGGAAGCCATAGAGAAACTAATGTTCATCTAGTTATAACATAAATGCCAGTGTTTCCATTGCATCTACAACTTTATTTTCCATCCTTAGAATTTGTTGGAATGTAAGGAAGACAAAATATTTCTTGAAATCATCCACCATTTTCTTATAGGGCATCAATTTTTCATCTCTTGTTTGATACTCACCATTTACTTGGTTAATAATGAGTTGTGAGTATCCAAATATGTTTAACTCTAAAATATTCCACTTTATGGCCAACTTGAGACCATTCACCAAAGATTCATACTCAGATATATTATTAGTACATGGAAACATCAATTTGTAAGCCTTAGGTATTTTATTCCACGTATACTATATCAAATTCACTGAGTATCAAGACCCATTTTTCTAATCTTCTTGTCAATGTAGATTAACTCAGAAGGTACTTCAAAGTATTAATTTTTTCAATTAGCCTCACTGTGTGTGCAAGCATGTAATGTCTTAGTTTTTGGGATGCAAATACAATTGCTAGGAAAGCTTTCTTGATCATGCTATAATTGAGCTCATTGCAGACTAATATCCTATTGATATAGTAAATTTACCTTTGTTTCTTTGTGTCACCCTCTTGTGCTATCAATACTCCTAGTGATGTTTTCATAGCACAAATATAGAGTATCAATGGTTTACCATGAATGAGAGCCATTCAAATAGGAGGATTTTCTAGATATTCTTTTAATTCCTCAAAATTATTCTCACACTACTCATCCCATTTGAAGGTCACTCCTTTATGCAATAACTTTGTGAAAGGTTGCACTTTGTCTACTAGTTGATACATGAATCTTTGTATAGATTGAATCCTACCTTGGAGCATTCTCATTTCACTTATTTTTTAGGGTGGTTGCATTTTCATGATTTCTTTCACTTTTTTTGGGGTCTACTTCAATTCCTTTTTCCGAGACTATGAATCCTAATAGCTTTCCTGATTTGACACCAAAAGAACATTTCTTTGGATTGAGTCTTAATTGAAATTGCTCCATTCTACCTAATATTTTCCTTAAATCCTCAATATGAGTTTCTCTGCTTCTTGACTTAACCAAGGTATCATCCATGCAGTCCTCCATGTTTTTATGCATCATGTCGTGAAAGATTGTTGTCATAGCCCTTTGTTACGTTGCCCCAACATTCTTTAGTCCAAATGGCATTGCATTCCACAAAAAGGTACCCCATGCATAGGTAAATGATATATTTTCTTGGTCTTTAGGTGTGATTTTTATTTGGTTGGACCGAGAGAAACCATCCATAAGTGAGTATATTTCATATCCTACTGTGAGATCTATAATCATGTCAATGTTAGGCAATGGGAAATCATATTTTGGATAAGCATTGTTTAAATCTTTGAAATTCATACAAATTATAATGGATTTATCTATTTTAGAAACAAGGGCCATGTTGGAAATCCATCCTGCATAAGCAATGACTCTTATGAATCCAGCTTACAAAATCTTTTCCAATTTTTATTGAAGTACTAGCAATGCAACATGTGGATGCATTTTTCTTAGTTGATCTTGTTTTCTTTGAGGAATTCAGTGCATTGTGTTTTCTGTTCTTCTGATAAGGATTATGCAATGTGAGCTATCTTTGGAGCTTCAATTTTTCCAAGATTAATTAGTTGTGTTGGTTCTATCAATAGTAAAGATCTTCCTTGGAAATGTTCGGGGAGAATATCAAGAGTCTCATCCTTTGGCACCTCAGAGAGGTTTTCACCATCAGATACATCTTTTGTTTTTACTTTTTTAGAATCTAATACTGCCACAACGTAGTTTTCACCATTAGTTTTTTTTTTTTTTTCATTTTGAGACTAAGAAACTTGATATCCTTCTCTACTAGATTTGTGCTCCTTGCACTGGTGGAAGAGGTATAAGGTTCACAAGCCTTCAGATAGCAAGTCAAGATGTAGTCATTAGGAAAGATTATCATTTTTGGAGGCTTAGATTTAGTCCAGTCAATTAATTTAAGTTTTATCAATGATAGGTATTTAGAGGATTCTAAAGACAACACCACGTTAGTATCAAGACTATTAACCAGTAAGATGAGTTATGTTAAGTTATCTTCTATAGTACTTAGATCATTAAGAGTTTGATTAACATTATAAGTTTCATTGTTAGTGTTATGTAAAAATAACTCTAGCAATATAACATTGGCTCTTTCTTCTTCTTCTCTTTCTCCGCTCCTAGATGAAACAATCCATCATATGTCCATGGCATGCCTTCTACTTCCTGTCCTTCTTCATAACTTTCCTTGTCAAATATTGGACCATCTGTTAGCGTAGGATATTTTGATTCATTATTGAAGCCCACTCCTATTTTGTCTTTTGTATTCTGATACTCCATGTGTATTGGTTCAAGAAGTTCTTTACCTTTATCTCCTAAAGGTCCTTCCCCTTTGTAACCCATTCATTTAAGGAGATCATAACCTTTTCCATACTTATTTGGAGATATTTCCACATGTTTTACTTCACTCTCTTCCTTCTCTTCTTTGTATAGCCAAGATAAGACTGCTTTATCTTCATTTTCTTCTTCTCAAAAAATTATAGATTTAAGGAGATCATAATCTTTTCCATATTTATTTGGAGACATTTCCACATGTTTTACTTCACTCTCTTCCTTCTCTTCTTTATATAGCCAAGATAAGACTGCTTTTTTTTTTTGATAGATAACAATATTGTATTAATGTTTTAAAAGAGATTACATGAGATAGAAATAGAGTAAAGAGAGCCTAGTGGCTCTCAGTTACAAGATTAATACAGGCTGTATTAGCACAGAAAGAGGCATCAGTGCCCAACCCAAAAGCCAGCCCCACATACTGGGTAACTGGAGTACAAACACAAAAAAACCCCAACAGGTCTGGATTTTCCTACCGACCCGCTATTTCTTGAACCATGCAGCAACCTCCTCTTTGGAGAAGTTGGGAATTGCTCTGTCATCCCTTGCTGCAGGTCGTGGCCTACCCGTCCCACACGAAGCTCCCCGTTGAAGTAGAGAGACATCAACACCACCATCATCAACATTAAAGACCTTAACGCCCGTCCCCATACGCCCTTCCCATTGAATTTGGTATCGCAGGGGTTCTCCCAGTGGATGCACACTCTTCCTCGCCGTTGTCTTCATAATGCCCTTCTGCTCCTTCTCTGTCTTTGCAGTAGAATCCTGTAGGATACACACCAAATAGCGCCAAGCCCTGGCAGCTTTCGGCAAGTGCACAATGCCTGGGTTTCCTGAGGACCAAATCACTAGCAGCTGTAGCGAATTATCCCCAACCCCAATGAGTCACCATGGATTCAGCCCCATTTCCAAACCTACCCCAAGGGTAGTCCGATCCATAATATCTTCCAGCCCACCAAGCCAGTGTTTGTCGATGCACATTTCCACCGTCCAACAAACTTCTTCCTTCAACTCTCCCACCATGAGAGCCAGTGCAACAAATAATGAGGCAACATCCAAGTTAGTTCGCCTACACTAGTGGGTATCCATGTATTCCAACCCCAGAAATTCCATTACCGCTTCCAGAAAGGCTTGGTCCTCCAGTAAGAAGATAATATTCAGGCGCCAAACTGAGATAACACCTGCATAAGCCTGGGTTTGGTTGCAGGACTCCAGTGAAAAATTAGCTTCCATGGTGACCTTCGCACTGGTTGCAAATGGAATTGGAATCAGCCAGATAATAAGTTCTTTAAATGCAGTGAGTTTTTGGCCCGTGAAAAACTGATACACGCCACCCCGCCCATTCCTTCACGCGGTATTATTGAAACAAGTGGTGTTTTGTCCTTCCTTTTGCGCAAATGAATAGGCCTAATAATTATGTGGTACTCAAAGGCAGAAAAAATCGAGTGACCACATAGAGGAAGAGACTCAGTATAATGCTAAGTTGATAAGACCATAGTCTTCATAAAAATCATGTTTACTTCCAGGGGGTTATTGGCGCCCAAGTTGGCCAACATATCAGCCACTGAATTAGCCTCTTGATAGACGTGCGAGATCCTGAAGTCTTCAAATTTGGGTAGCAGGCACCTGATTTGGTTGATATGTTTATCCAAATGCCATGAGGCTTACTTGCCTTTCTTAATGTCATTAATGATGATTTCTGAGTCGCCTTCCAGATGTACCTTCTTTAAACCCAACTTGATTCCCAGGAGCATGGCTTCTTTTGCAGCCTCGCACTCTACAACATTATTGGTTCCATCTCTTAATATTTTTTCTATGAGGCCGACAATGTTTCCATCCTTATCCCTCGCAACACTACCACACCCAGAGATACCAAGGTTGCCTCTTGCAGCCCCGTCAAAATTAATTTTAGTGCAGCCTTCCTCTGGCGGCTGCCATGTACTCCATACCTTTCACACAACAGGATGAACCCCAACACTCCCATTAACGGGCCCAAGATAAGAATGCTTTATCTTCATTTTCTTCTTCTCAAAAAATTATAGCTTTGACCATACCTGTGGATTCATGAATAGCCAATAATTTTGATGCAGAAGGTCAAAATGATGTTGATGGTCGACCATATGATTTTGGAGATGTGGGGAGATTATCCAATGATGATGTTATATCCAATTTATATTCCCCCATGCTGATTTCTTCAATTTTTAAAGATTTCCCAAAGCTTCTCATTACCATGTCTTTTGAGGTTTTAGTTGTAAATTATTTAGTAACTTCCTTGTTGTGAGGAACCATGTTATTTTCCTTTACATTGTTTCAAGAGTAGCTTGAATCTGCAGGAATTGTAACTTCTACTCTGTTGTGTGGAAATTTTATGCATTGATGATAAGTGGATAGAATTATCTACATATCATGTATCCATGGTCTACCCAATAGTATGTTGTAAGATAATGGAAAATCAAGAACTTGACATATGACATCTCATTCTATTTGACATATTCTGATAGGTAGCACCACTAGTCCCTTGGACAATCTCTCTTCTTCATCATAGGCTTTAATGGTTATCTTTCATCATAGATCAATTGCATGTTCTGAAAACCTTAGCTCCTTGACCAAATTGAAGGTACAAATTTTCAAACCCGCACCTCCATCTATCAATGCACGCTTTACCCAACATTTATGAATCAAAACCTCAATGTGCAAAGGTTGATTACGTGGATAATTCAAAGATTTGTCATCTTCTTCTGAAAAAAGAGAGACAATGAGGCGACGTTATATGACCAACTATTTCCTTGAATTTTTCTATATCTATGTGTTTTGGGACATTGGATGTATGCATGGCTTGTTCAAGAACTTCCCTGTGTACCAGAGAGATCTTTAGTAACTCAAATATGGATATTTGAGCTGAGGTTCTTTGTAATTGATCTATTAGGTTGTAGTTGGATGATGGTGAGGGAACCATTTGTTTTGATGTTGTTGGTTTCAGGATTGTGATAAAAGGTGGTTTAAATAGTTTTATTTGTTTTTACGAGGATTTGACTCCCTTAATTGTCACATGTGCTTGACTTCACATTAGCGCATTTGAGCGTGCAAACTTTTCTTTTACACCTTTGATAGTGATCATATTGATTGATACATATTTTGTTTTTAACATGTTGATCACATTATCATTATTAGAATAGGTATAGTTAACTTCATTTCCTTTAGACTTAAAGGCTTCTCATTTTTCATAATTAGGAAATGCTTTCTTGAATGTTGTATGATCCTCGTTCGAAGTGTGTCCTTCCTCCTTGATCTTATCTCCATCTATGAGATCTTGTATGACATGCTTAATTTTTACACAGCCATTGGTCTTATACCCTTTGTTTTGATGAAAGGCACAATAGTAGTTGTCATTCGACCACCTTGGTTTCACTTCTAGTTCCCATGGTTTTGACTCTATAGCATAATAATCTTGTTGTCCAAAAGAGTATTCAAAACTATCTCAAGGGATTCCCCCAATGGAGTGAATGTACGCCTAGATCTAGAAGTCCAAGTCCAAGTCTTATTCTTGTTTGTCTCATTATTCTCTCATGAAATTATTGTATTTGTTGTATTAGCCTCTTTGTTTTCTCGTAGGCTACTTGTGAGATTGAACAAAAATGGTTTAACATTCGCATTTGAAGCCTCTACAACTCCATCAATAACAACATTTTTGTTCTTGTTCCACCATTTAGGTTTATCTTTGTTGTTATAATTGATGTTATTGGAGGACTTATTCTCTTTGTAAAGCTTGATTTCCCCTCTTCTAACCATGATGTCTTAATCTCGAATGACATTTTTAATCACTCTATCAAAACTAGGAGAATCTTGCATTTAAAGAGCATAATTTATTTCTAGTACCAAGTTATTTATGAAGACCTCCATCTTTTCCAATTAAGGTATTTGTCTTGAGTACCTTGTGAACATTTTTCTCCATCATTGTAATAAATTGATAAAAGGTTCTATCGTTCGTTGTTTTGTGTTACATAGGTCCATCATAGTTAGTGTGTTGTATATTATATGAGTATTGTTGAATGAACCTTCATATCAATTCTTTGAATTTTTGTATGCTTGGTATTAATTTGGAGAACCATTCCATGGATGGTCCCCCTAAGCTTCCTGGAAACAATATCATCAAGTATGTAGGTTCATGCATGAAATCTATACTCAAGGTGCAAAATTCCCTCACATGATCATGCAGATCTGTCGCTTCCCATATTAGGTGGAAAAGGAATCATGTTTAAGTGTTCCCATATTAGGTGGAAAAGGAATCATGTTTAAGTTCTTATCAAGGGGAACAAACATATGTGCTCTAATGAGTACTTCTTTATTGGTCTCTCCTCTCTTTTAAGCTCCTTAAGTTATATTTGTAAAGTATATAGTTGTTTTTCAAGAGAATTGAAATAGGTGTTTGTACTTATTCACCTTTCAATCTTTCAATGTCGTAATCTTTAGGGAGCTTAACTCCTAGAGAAGCTAAGTGGAGAAAGTATTTTTCTTTGTCCTCACTGATGATTTTCTCCAACGTTCTCTAAAACTTCTTTCTTTGCTTAAGTCTTTGGTATTCTTCCTCAATTATGCCTTCATCGCTATCGGATTCAAACATGGGATTATGATTATTTCCTTCATCTTGATTGTCTTTGTCATCATTGTGTTCATCAAATGCAAAATTCCATTCATAGGGTATATCCATTATTGGTGGTCTTGTTGTCTTACGTTAAGAGGTGTTGAGGGCGAGTCTTGATTGAATATAGGATTTGTTCTTGATGTGCCTCCATGATGGATTTGAATCAGTCTAGGAGGCCATTCTGAATCATTAATAGAATATTGTTTGTGTCTTGTGTTAACCATGAAAGCATGAGAGGATTATTTTCAAAGTGTCCAATTGTGTAAAAAGGTTTGAAAACGTCCAAGTGCGTTTGTCCAAAGGATTGGTAAGTGTGATTCTGATGAGATAAACTGATAGGTTCCAACGTTAGAGGGTTAGAGTGCCCTAATATTGAGCTGGGAACCAAAGAGGATTGATGGTGATATGATAACATGACTTGGAAAAAATTGTTTGAGAACCTAGAAAGCATGCGAGGTACACTTTCAACTTGATTGATGAAAACTTTCAGGTCATCTTATCATGATGACTAAACCTGACAGAGGAATAGAAAGGGTATCCAAGACTGCACAGATTAAGATTTTGACATGTGCAAAAACACTCTCCATCCTAGATGTGACCCACCAGATGTGACCCTAAATAGACTAAAAGCGATGCTGCACTTACCGCACTTTATTGGACGTGATCCTAAATAGACTATGTTTACTAGATGCAATCCTAGATTACCAGATGAGATCCTAGATTACCCAGATACGAGCCTATTCACTGAATGTGATTCTCTATACCATATGCAAGCTTGTGACAGACTGGTTTGTGTTTGCTACTTAGTTTGAAAATGAGGAAAATATGTCAAATGCCAGAGTTTGTCTGTTGAATTTATGTGAGTCTAAAGGTTTGAAAACATCTGTAATGATCTGAGAGGTGATAAATTGAGGTAATTATCTTTTTTTTTTAATTCACACACATATGGCAAGGTTTTTTAGACTCCAAACACACCTATCATTTACAACTTTGGCTGAGATCGGAAATACTTGCTCATTGACTTAGGAACACACTCAATGAATCCTCATAATATGACTGTCCAACAACATGAAATGGATACTGGAGGCCATATTAGATGAGTAGTAACGCCAAGGAGGGATCGATATGATGAGTGTCTTGGGGAAATTACTATTTTTCTTGCACAAGCATTACCAAACTTTCAGAGGTAGTTTGGGTGGTCACTAGTAGAAGGAGTTTAATTTGGGCATTCATTGATAATCATCTCCCATAGTCTTACACAAGGAAAGATTGAGGCGTATAGCCCTATGAGTACCTATATGAGTGTAGTCTTGCAGGCAAGATTGAAGCGGCTCTACTCTACACAACATCCAAGCATGTCCAATGAATGATCATCAATGTTCCAAGGACAAAACCGATTAAATCTTCTTAGATTTAAATCTCAAGGAAGCATCTTGATTATAGTGAGGTGGAAGATTTGGTGTCTATGCATACTCACTTGGGTTTTTCCTGAGAGATTTTTCCTCAACCGATAGGCCCTCTAAAGATAAAAGCAATAAAGAGGATTGGCACTTAGGAGTCTAGATTTCTGATTCTCCACTAGGGAGAAGAGCATACTCTCTTATCCATGCCATTTTATCCTATCAAACACATCATGCACATTGATAAATTTTCCCCAAATTTGACTTCAAATCACAATCTAATGTTTGAGTTTCTGATTTTCCCAAAGGGAAAAGAGAATAATCCTCTAATTAGTATGGGAATTGATCTCAAATTTTCTTAAATTCCTATGAAATCATTTAAGACAAGCATGATGTGATTTCTTAAAGGCAACCTGCAAGACCATGCATTAGTAGTTTTTCATCATCTTTGACCTACGTAATCTTTGTCAAAACGTCTTGCAAACAATGTTAGGCTATTGGAAATTAATCACATGCACAAATTCACCCATTAGCCATTAAAAATCCACTAATTATGTAAATTAGAACACCAGAAATGACTGGAGAATTTCCTAAATGCGAGCCTTTCTAGATGAAATTAAGGATTCACTAAATGCGATTAATAAAACTAAATGCGATCCCAAATTTACCACATGTGATCTTTCCTAGATGCGATTCTAGATTTTTGGGTTGCGAGCCAGGATTTACTAGGTAAAATATTGTTCACCATTTGCAATCTTGTTTACCAAATGCGAATCTGCACCACAAAATAGAGAGTTAAAATGACATAAATTTTCTCAAAATAATGTAAAATCCGGGACCCTACCCCATGGTGGGCGCAAAAAAATTCTATGTATTTATGTGTTATTCACCTGTACCTGCAATCTGCAAACACAACACTCTATAACTCATTAATTCAATTTTTAGCACAATAGAAATCAATTAAAGCATGACAATCAAAGGCGAGTTATAGCTTCCTAATTAGAGTGAGTTTGATGTAACTATGATAATGCTCTCAGAGTTATACTTTAGACTGTGACATACAACTCTAAAATGGAAGATTCAAATTTGCTGAAATCTATTACAATGCATCTAAGCTAAAAATATCAATTCTAATTCAATTGATACCATTATGAAATTGAAGTGTTTGCTAATTATCTAAGATGCACAAATTCAATTCTACAACATAAGCTTAATGCATGATTGTGAGATTAGGGATCCAAATGAGCTCAAAATTCACTCCTTTTATGGAGAATGAGGGGAAATGAGTGGTTGAGATTGATTCTTCATGAGTGATGAGGACTGAACCTTGCTTGATCCATGTGTGGTGATCCATGTGTGTCAACTCCCATTGGTCCATACATGAATTTGTCCATTAGTGGTGAGTTTGTAATTTAGAAGCATTTATTAATTTTTTTTAATTAATTACTTTAGCCAAGGGATTTAATGAGGCTGCTTTAATTAAACAGGCCAAGGTAATTAATAAGAAATTAATGATAGATCACTAATAGACGATGTTTAATTTGAGGGATTTGATCAATTTTAATGAATTATGCCAATAATCAAATAATCATATTAGCATAATTGAGAGGAAGATCTTTAGTTAAGGAAAATAAGGCCTCTGGTTAGAATAGGGTGATTAAAAATATAAGGTCCAATGAAAGAAGGGAAAGAATCATAGACATAGAACAATGAGTGTCAACACAATCACTCAATTGTGTTATTGAAATTTCAAAGGTAGATATTCCTTATTGAAGATACTTGTGACATTTGCCAACTCCTAGAGTTGTGATATGTCCCTTATCACTAGATAAAAAATTGAGAACATTCTAATCTTAGTACATCAATGTTTTATTTAATCATTTAATTAATCACATTGTTCATTATGTTTACACTATGTTAAAATATCCATAAGGTTTTTTCCTACAGTCCCTTTGTACCACGAAAAATGGTAAGAGCCACTCCTTACTTTCACAACATGATTCTTAAAGAAGCATAATTTAACTTTACATTGAAAACCATTCCATTCATAAATTAATACTCTAAAATCAAATCTTAAATTTTAATTTTCTATATTTTATCAAATATCAAAAATTTTAAAACTCCTACTTAGTGGATTGCATGCATCTTTGAAATTTTCTATTTTTATTTGAAAGGAATATGCAAAATCTAGAGATACACTTTTCAAATTCACCATTATCACTTTCACTAATAAAATATTTCTATAATGAGTAAATAATTTTTTTATTAATTTTCAAAATAAAAACTTTACAATAAATGTTGAAAACAAAATTTCTTGCTAATTCTTTTCTATGAGTCATATGCTCCACCTAATGTGAGCATAGAAGGGAAATGCAAGTATTTAATTTAATGCAAAGGGAAAAACACCTTTCAATGAAGAACACCATCAATGAAGATAATTCTTCCCTTGAATCCAAACGTTCACTTGAAAAAATCTTTCTCCAAACAAGCTACACACATCCTAACCACAACTTCAATAGTTTCTTACCATTAATAGAAATTTCCTTTCAAATTCAAAGAGAAGATGATTTGATAGGGGATTTTGGAGAGGAAAAAATGAATAATGAATTTATTTTCCTCTTTCTTCATATACCTTTTTTTCCTCTTAATTATTTCTTTTAATATATTAGTATTTTCTGTTAGGCTAGATACTATTGCAATGAGTTTTTCTTAACGGGTGATTAAAAAAGCTTATTTCAACCAATTGCAATTAACTATTTTTATTTTTCAATTTCTTTTTAGATTTTTCTAAAGTATACATGATAAATTTTTAAGTAAAAAAATCATAAAAATTATTTTCTCGAAACTGATTGGCTAATTGGTTTGGGGTCTTATTGCATGGATTTTAAGGAAACACTATGTCCATTATAATTTTAAGGTAGGTTTTAGGATGCCCTATCCGAAATTAATTAAAACTTTATAATATTAGACAATAATAAACTTTCACCATATTTAAATCCTAATTATAATTAATATATTATAATTAAAAATATATATTATTATCCCATAAATGTACATTATACAAATTTTATATTAAATAATTATCCTTAGTAAATTTACTAAAATTATAAATTATAGTTTCAGAACTTATTATTATTAAATTATTATCTAGTAATAAAGTTTATTATACTTAATTAAATTATATTTATTATTATTACTATAATTAATTATTAGGAAAATACTTCGCCACTACGTGACACTTGTTGAAGATGAATTAAAATAAAAGCACATTATCCATTAACTTGAATCCTCTTTCAATAGCCAATAATTTATTTAATTTCTAAACTCAATTAAATGTAAGCATCACCTTTTCACCTTCATAGGAATAAATTAAAATGATATAATTTCCTCTTTTGAAGTATAATTAGATATCATTTCTATCATTACAATAAATACACATTAATGTAATTTATATATTTTAGATATTAAGATAGAAATAAATGCATTTAATACAATTGCATACTGTAGACACCCTAAAATGGACAAGCTTGCGACTTTACATTAAAAACACTAATTTTCATCTATTAATTAATGGTTTTTTAATCATTAATTAATCACCTATTTTCTTCTAAATTCAATTCTCAAATCAT
>MU223272.1:52839-81579 GCA_018584345.1 Thuja plicata
TATATATTACTTCTCATTTTTACTTCTATATTTTTTTTCTTCTCTTCTCCCCCTTTGACAACAATGACAAAGGTGCATAATAATAAATATCATTTCCTACTTACCAATTTCAGAATGTCTTGGAAAGAATGTTCCAAATTCTTCACTTTTGAGCTCCATTTCTTGAAAAAAAATTGACTTAAATGTGAATCAATCCATTCAATGCAAATGATGTAGTTTCCACGTTTTTCAAGTCTATGGGTAAGCCTTTTGCCAATGAATCTATAGTCTTTTCCAAATCTGTTAGATATGCCTCAAGTATTGATAGCTTCAGAGTTATAAAGTTCCTCAGCAAATTGAATATGTTCAGTACTCTCTCCTTCTCATTCTCCAATACACTATTCTTGGCTAATATCCTTGTCACTTCAGTGTCTAAATCTATAGTGGTTTATGAAGATGTTTCACAACCATCCATCAAACTGTTCAAGGTTGGCCTTTCCTTGGCAAAAAAGTCTTCAACATTTTTAACTTGTCTAATAGGATTCATACTGTAACCAAATAACTTTCTCCCATATGCAATGCAGTTCCTTGCATTTTTCAAACAAGTTTTCACAATTCCTAAGTCCCATGAGATGGACTTGCATACATTTATCAGCTTCTTGTCTTCATATGTTTTCTCTGCTTTCTCCTCTACAATTTTCAGCAAATTCTCAAAGTGGCCATCAAACTCATCAAGTGTGACTTTCAAGTTCTCAATATCATCTTTGTTCTAGAATACTAAGGGTACTGGAAGCAATTTATTCACAGTATCAATAGCTCTTGAAATCACTTTTGTCTTCTTATCTCATTTCTTTGTTGATCTCTCCTTTGCTTTGTTCAGTGCGGTGAATGCCGGTTTCATCAATTCATCTTCATCCATGCTATCAACATTAACATTACTACTTGCCAACAATGAACTAGACAATGAAGTTACCTTTTCTAATTCATGTCCTTTCTTCTCAGTCTTCTGTCCTTCATCCTCTTTCTTCTTATCTTCCTTATTTTCCTCTTCCTTTTTAGGTTCATCTGTAATTGAAGTGTCCATGGTTCTTGCAAAAGGTCCTTCTGATCTTGTGAAGGGTCTAGTGTTACTGCCACACCAGAAACATAGAAATTTGTAGTTGTGTCTTCTTTACTGTTCTCATTATTGATCTATGTTTCCTTTGAGCTTTCATCCATTCCCAATTGTGTAGGCAAAGTTGTCTTAGCAGGTGGGGGCTTGTCAAAATTAGTTTTTAATAATATCTTCTCAAGTGCCTTCTGAGTTTCTTTAGTTACTTCCTCATACCTCCTTGCCATTATCTTCAGTAATCTGATCTTTGTTCTCAACAAAGGTTTCAATTCTTTGATTATATTTTATCTTTCTTGTACTGACAACACATGAATCATGTTATCAATCTCTCTGTTCCTAATTTGACCATCTTCAACTTGTGCCAAGTGTTTTCTATTTTCTAATTTTTTATACAAAACTGAAGGTATGCTTCCTTCAATTTCCAAAAGGGTCTTTCTGAAGCTAAGCAGGTCTTTCTAATTGGGTGGTTGTCAGAGAGTGTGAAGGGGATGACTCTGACAACACTTCCCACCTCATCTTTATGAAATTTAAGGGATTCTTGATTAAAGTAGAATCGGTCCAATCTGGAGTAGATTATTTTATTCTTCTTCTAGTAGTTGCCCCAGGTGTACCATATGTATTTATGGTCATCTTTACAGCTACTTAAGGGATCAATGAGCTTGTGTTTGTTTAGAAAATTTTTCTAGAAGAATTGTTCACTGCCTTTCCATTCCAATTTATTTCCCCCTAACTTGTCTTGAGGGTTGACTACCATATTGAAGTCTCTCCCCACAATCCAAGGGATTTTTTCTAGAAAAAGAGCCACTTCCATAGTTTAGTCCTTTCCCTATAGTCATTAGGGGCATATACTGGACATATACCCAATTTGAATCTATTATCCTCAAGAATAACCCAGACTTCTCTGTCACAAGGTGAGATGCCCCACTTCAGTACCATTTTATCACATTGGGGAATAAGGGGGACAAAAATGCCTCCTTTCCACCTATTGTGTGAAGTAGAGAATGCAGTAGATTCTCTCTAGATGCACTTGAGAGAGATGTCAAGATAGAACTTATTAGCTTTAACTTCTTGGAGCATCAGGCAATTAATTTCCTTAATGGTTCTTCTAAACCTCTGAACTATATACTTTTTGTCCGAGGATTCTAGTCCTCTGACATTCCAAAAGGCTATTTTGAGATCCATAGAGATTATGTGGGGGTTTTAGCATTGTTCCTAAATCTTGAGAAGCATTTAGGGATATCATTGAGATGCACATCTCTAGGCTCTTTCTTATTACTAGAGCCTAGTGGTCTACCTCTTTTATTTTTACCTCCTAGGGGCCCTGAGGTGTCCCCTTCCTCCATGGAGCTACCTTCTTTAGGCATAGAGATGGTGGCTTTGGGAACCCTTTAAGTTCTATTTCATTTAAGGAATTCCTCCCAGGGGCTATCAACAAACAAGACAATGGCCCAATTTTGATTAAAGCCATGTTCACTGAACACTTCTTTGAGGGAAGAGTCCTGAGAGTGAATTTGTGGGGTATCACCTCCCCTCAAGATGACATCATCCATTCCACTAGGGGTAACAATAGGGTATTCTTATAAGGTTTAGATAAAGGAAGGGTAGGGGGGTCCGAGGGTTTAGCTGGGATAATGAAAAGGTCAAAGTCATGAAGAGAACTCTTGGAAGAAGGTATATTGTTACAAGTGGCTATGGTTACCTCTAAAGTATCCATGTCATCTTGCTCCTTATGCATGGCCCCTATCTTACCCTCATTTGAGTTATTCAAAACAATACTCTCCATGTTATCCATAGTGTTCTGGATGGGGTCATCAGGAGGGGGAGGTTGGTCTACAAGTTTTTCATTAACATTTCCTCTCCTCTTGAAAGGGCCTTCAATTCTTTTGATTTTGTCGAAGGCCAATTGTTGTGCATTCTTGGATCATCTTCTATTTCTCTACCTAGGGGTGGGAGAAACTCTATCCTCAATGTTGGTGACATCTGGTGAGATCTGTGAGTTGGGGTTGGACTTAGTCAGACCCAAGGAAATAGATGGAGGATCAAGGGAAGAAATAATCTAGTTGGGAAAGACAAAGGGGCTCGGGGTAGGTTCTGTGATGGTAACTGATGGAGGGTTGACACATTGTGTAATGGTGGAAGGTGGGGATTGATGCTAGGGGTATTTTGATCATGTTTAATGATCAAATCTCTGATGGGAGGTCAAGGTTGAGGTTTAGGGGCTATGAGCGGGAAATTTTTCCATCTTTCTTTCACAATAAGCATGATTTGAGTCCACATAAATAATATAAAGGGCATGAGAAGTGTTCTCCTTCCAAATAAAATACTATGGATTTGGGGATGTCCACACTAGGTTTTAGAGAGAGTAATATCGTAGCATCCATATGTGGTAGGAGAACATTGGACTGATCAACACAGATGACTCTACCAAGAGAGTCGAGAGCATCTAGAAGTACTTTCCAGAGAAAATGGGAGAATATTTTTGGTGGTAATCCATCATGGGAAGGAGAGGGCCATGATCTTGTCAAGATTTGCAGAACCCGACCAACTTAGGGCACAAAAGCTACAGGCTTTGATGGTCTAGAACTACCTATTGACAAGCATTTTTTGGCTAATAGGGTCATTATAGATAATAATTAAAAGGCCTTTCTGAATTATCCTACACAACAAAAATTTAAACCCTAGTTGCAAAATCTAAACAAAAAGCAACCAATTGTTTAAATAAACATGAGAAGCTTGAACGGCCAAAAGAATAGTAGTATCACAAAGCTTATTTATTTTTGCCTTAAATAGATCATTCATAATGGTGTTAGGAGAAATGATAAGTGGTTTAGGGGATGAAGCCTTACCTCCTGGTTCATGACCATCGACTTCGCCAGATTTGGTTAATTGGGGAAGTTGGAGGAACTTGGGGCCATTTTTGCTAGTCTCTGCGTTCACGAGGGCCTACCTGAATGTCTTGGGAGGTTGATTAGAGTTTGTAGAGGAGTGAGAGCCATCTAGAGTTTTCTTTGCAGTGTCTCCTAGAGCAGAAATGGTGTCATCAAATGAGGAAGCCATCTTTAATACATGGCAAAGAGATCATTAAAGAGCCTCTGTGTACGGAGGGCCAAATAGGCGCCACACAAACTCAAGTTGCAGAGTTGTAGATCATTAACGAGCATTTTCTCTAGAAAAACTCTTTTTCTCTATTTTTGTCTATATTTTTTTATTATTAAAATATATTTTATATAATATAAATTATATTTAATATATATAATTAATATATAAATTATTATAATATTATAATTTATAATACAATATTACTATATTAAATAACATAATATAATATATGATTCATAAAATATATATATATATAATATAATATATGATATGAGAGAGAGAGAGAGAGAGACCTAATAATGTGTCATGAGACCCCTTTAGACACATACGACCCATTAATGTATCCTAGGAACACATATGACCCCTTATGACACATACAAGGGTCCGAAGGTGTCGTAGGATACATTAATAGGTCCAAGGACCATTTATGACCTCTTAGGACCCATTAATGTGTCCTAGGACTCCTTACAACCCTGTAGGACTCATACGACCCATTAATGTGTCCTAAGGGGCCCTAAGATACATTAATGGCTTCTAGGACCACATATGACCCCTTATGACCTATTTATGTATCATGAACCCCTTAGGATCTATATGGACACACGTACAACCCATTAATGTGTGCTAAGGGGTCCTAACATACATTAATGGGTGCTAAGGGGTCATATGTGGTTTTAGGACCCATTTATGTATCCTAGGATCCCTAAGGACACCTACGACCCCTTAGAACTCATTAATGTGTCCTATGACCCTGCTGAGACAACTACAACCCATTAATGTATCCTAAGGGGTCCTACGATACATTAATGGGTCCTAAGGGGTCATAGGATACATTAATGAGTCCTAGAATCTCTAATGACACCATAGGACCCCTTATGACACTTAAGATCCCTTAGGACCCATCAATATGTCCTAGGAACCCTTATGACCCCTTATGACACATCCAACCCATTAATATTTCCTAAGGAGTCCTAAGGTGTCGTATGATACATTAATGGGTCCTAGGACCATTTATGACCCCTTTAGGACCCATTAATGTGTCATAGGACCCCTTATGACACATATAACCCATTAATGTGTGCTAAGGGGTCCTAAGTGGTCCTCAGATACATTAATATAAATTATGGGGTTTTAGGATACATTAATGTATCCTAGGGCCCCTTGGGATCACTTACGACCCCTTACGATCACTCAATGTAAATTCATGTATCCTAGGACTCCTAAGATACATTAATGTATGGTAAGGGGTCAAAATTGGTCTTAAGGGGTCCTAGGATAAATTAATGGGTCGTATGAGATCCTAGGATACATTAACGTGTTCTAGGACCCCTTAAGACTACTTCTCACCCCTTACAACCTCTCAACATACATTAATGTATTCTATGAGTCCTAGGATACATTATTGTATCTTAGGACCCGTTAAGACCACTTATGACCCCTAGCAACACCTTACCATACATTTGTGTATCTTAGGAGTCCTATAATACATTAATGGGTGATTATGGTTCTTGAGGGGTCATACATGGTCTTAAGGGGTCCTATATTATATTAATGTATCATAGGACCCCTTAAGACCCCTTACAACTCCTTAATGTCACTTTACCATATATTAATGTATCATAAGACTCCTAGGATAGATTAATGTATGTAGAGGGGTCTTAAGGGGTCATAAGTAGTCTTAAGGGGTCCTAGGATACATTATTATAACCTAGGACCCCTTAAGACCCCTTAGGATCCCTTACCATACAATAATATAGTATCCTAGGAGTCCTAAGAAACATTAATGTATTTTGAGGGGTCATAAGTGGTAATAAGTGGTCTGAAGGGGTCCTAGGTTACATTAATTTGTATCCTAGGATCTCTTAAGACCCCTTAATGTATCATTACCATAACATTAATATATCCTAGGAGTCTTATGTTAAATTAATGCATGTTGATTCATAAGGGTCATAAGTGGTCTTAAGGGGTCTTAGTATACAATAATGTAGCCTAGGACCCCTTACTATACATTATGTATCCTAGGAGTCCTAAGATTAATTAATATATGCTAAGGGGTCATAACTTGTCTTAAGGGTCCTAGGATATATTAATGTAACCTAGGACCCCTTAAGACCACTTATGACCCCTTAAAAACTCTTAGGACCATTTACCATACATTAAAGTATCTTAGGAGTGCTAAGATGTGGTAATGAATGAGTCATAAGTGGTCCTATGACACTTTAATGTATCCTTGGACCCCTTAGGACCACTTATGACCCCTTAGGGCCCCTCTGCATACATTAATGCATCCTATAACTTGTAGGATACATTAATGTATGGTAAGGGGTCATAAGGGGTCATAAATGGTTCTATAATACATTGATGTATCTCAGAACCCCTTAGGGCAACTTATGACCCGTTACGATCCCTTAGCATACATTAATGTGTCTTGTTATCCCTAGGATACACTAATGTATGTTGAGGGGTCCTAAGGGGTCATAACCACTCTTAAGGGGTCCTAGACTAAATTAATGTAACCTAGGACTCCTTGAGACACCTTAGGACCCCTTACCATACATAAATGTATCCTAGGAGTCCTATGATACATTAATGTATGCTAAGGGGTCATAAATGGTCTTAAGGGGTCATTAATGTATCCTAGGACTCCCTAAGACCACTTACGGTTCATTAATGTATTCTAGGACCCATTAAGGACACTTATAACCCCTTAGAACCATTAATGTATCTTAGGAGTCCTATGATACATTAATGTATTTTGAGGAATCCTAATGGGTCATGTTGATGGGAGTTTTGTGACTGGGTCTGCCAATAGACGTAAGTTGTCACCGGGTACCGGGGTATCGGCCAACTTTTCCTGTAAAGGTTGTCTGGGGAAATGAGATTCCCTGGGCCTCCAAGCACATGAGAGTTGGGTCTCAATGGTGTGGGGCTCAGTTGGGGGATGTGATTATTTTTGTTTGAGGGGGATAGTTGGTTATCTTCAACTTGTCCTATCTAGGGATTCAAGTAAGTGGGGTTTCCTGTAAGTGCACATTCATTTTAACAAATAAAATTCAAAAGATACTACAGAGTTAGAGATATTTCATCTACCTATAGTTATACTAAACATTCAAGACATCAAAAATGCTCTAACACACTACACTAAATACCAAATAAATATACAACCATTAGTTCATATTTTATCAGTAGTGAAGGAAAGGAGGTCGTTAATCTACTTTAAGTATCAGATCAAAGGACATGAAGAACACAAAGCATAAAATACTGTTAACCCAGAAGACAAAATGCCAACAATATCATTGAGAGAATTCTTCCTTCTTCATTAACATCTCTTCCATAAAGCACTGGTGCAAGGTACAATGGTGGCTCCAAGGGAGCATCTAACTACTGAAATCTTAGAAACTATGGAGCATTGAGCTCTACAACTAAGAACTGAGAAAAAAAAATTGCTATTAACTATGGACTGCAAAATCATCAATTTTTCCAACCCTTGGAATGAGGTCAGACTTATTATTTATACACATATTTTGATCTAACCCTAACCCTAACTTGTTTTACACTTCTTAATAAAGCACATTATCCAGTGGCCAGTACTACTTGCACCACTCTACAAAAGTCCTTGAGATGGAAAAGGCCTGACATGTCAGAAGAAAAAGACAAGAAACATGGAGTGTAAGAATCAACCTCGAGAAGAGAGCCAGAAAGGAGAAGGAAGAAATCTGATCCCCCAGGGATCAAGGCTACATGCCTCATAAATGGGAAAGTGGTGCCCTATCTCCGATGCACTAGGTATACCTCTAAAATGGTGCCTTGAGAAGACCATTTTTCAGAAACCTCCCGTCGAGCTGACGTGCCTTGTTGCAGTTACCCACCTTCTAACAACCTTTATTAACTACCTTGAAACTGACTGATCAACCTTGGGGACTGGGACATGGGTCACTTAAAGAATACAAAATGTAGGATCTAGAATTTTTGGATCTGGGAACTTGTGTTATGAAGGAATAAATAATATAAAACATTTTCCCTAAAACTTTTCTCCAGCTCCTGGAGAATTTCTATTATTGTTTTTTGTCATTGAAGGTCTGGAGGAGATAGGAAATCCCATCTTCATTGATGTCTCTAAGCCTAGCCCACCAGTACTTGGCAACCTCAATCTGCTCTCCTAGGTCTAGAAAATTTTCCTTAAATTCTTTAGCCATCTTTACCACGTCGTAAAATTTGAGCACCATGCGAGTTATTCTTGTCATTTTTGCTCCATCTATCCCCTCTGGGGATTGATAGCTTGATTTCATTAATTCATCAAACTTCCCCAATACATATTCCTCTGGCGTGCATGTGTCAGTGCTAAATGGATCAGCTCCAGAGACCTTCAAAACAAAAGACTTGTATAAATTGAAAGAATATTGGACTGTATTGACCTTATCACACAAGATCCCCACCAGTTGCTTGTTTACCCCCAATGTGAGGTCAAGTCAAGAGTGCTGGGTCTTTACAAAATCAAATGATTCTTCTAAAATTTTAGACTCAGAGACAATATCCTCTCCGATGCTAATGAGTTATTCTAACTCAACCTTCCATGCCTCATAACTCTCGACATCTCCCTCCCATATATTGATCGTAGTTTTGGCCTGGTGTAGGATGTGGCAGGCCGCATATAGATCTGGGAGTGTGGACACTAGGAAACACCGGACATTTCTTAACTGTAAGGAAACCCATTCATCAACTGCTAGGGCCTTTCTCTTCATCACCTGTAATGAGCCTATATCACTTTGAGGAAGTGGTGCATCTGACGCAGAGGCCCCCAGAGGAATAATGCTAATGGGCCCGGCTAGCTCAATCAACAGTCCCATGAGGTTTACATTTTTCTCCTTCTCTATCTTGAACTTTTGGGCCTCTTTCTTGTAGCGAGCCTCCATTGCCTTGGCTGCTTCTTTCAACAGGTCCAATTCACCTTGTTTTCCTCTCTTCCACAGTGACACCTCTGTGACATCATAATCTCTAGCTTTAGCCATTTCCTCATTCACATCTGGGGAAGGTGTCACTATTACTTCGACTATTTCTCTGCCCGACTCGGTCTAAAGAGTGTGGACTGTCTGGGCTTTCTTAGCCTTTGGCAGGTTTTGTGCCTGAGCCACCATCTCTGCCAAAGAAAGATGGGCTTTGGGTGTTTTTGGGGCCTTTCTCTTTTGAGATTCCACCAACCACTATGGCGGTAGGGGTGGCCTTACAGCCAAAATTTGCTCATGTGATTTCTCCCTAGGATCTTGTTGTGCCCCTTCAACAGTATGAGCTTCTTCTGGCTCCTTCTCGCTATCTTTTGACTCATCGGTGATGTTTTCTCTAGTGATAACTGTGTCTTTTGCCCTGCTGTCTATATCCTTGGAAATATTTGGGTCCTCATTGGTTGCCCTAGGGTTCTCTTCTTCATCCTGTCGCTGCTCTTCATCAACCTCTTTTTCTGGGATGTTCTCTTATGTTGGTACATCTTCTAGAAGTGGAAGAGGCAACGGGCCAATATTCCATGTTTGGGCTACAGTTATTACCTCCCCAAATATTACCTTTGGGAGTGGCATCTAGAACACGGCGGTTGGGGTCACGATTGTTCCCGTGGGTCCAGTTTCCCCAACTGATGTCATTTGTTCATTTTGCATTTGTTGGCCTAAAAATCCCATAACCTGTATTTCTAGGACTCTAGAGGTATTCACCTATTTTGGCCCCTTTTCTTCTTCCATTTGTGCTTCCTGTTCCTACACAGGTTCCTTCTCTAGAGCTTCCCCCTATGCGACAATTTCTCCCGTCGACTATCTGAGGTCTCCTTGCAAATTCTAAAACTCATCAGTTCTAAATACATCATCAAATTCTTCATGGGGGGGAGGATTTTTAGGGATGTAGATGTGCTTTGGTTCTTTTTCCCACTCTGGGGAGTCAGAAGAAATGATTTGTACTTCTGGGATGTGCGTCATCCCAAGTTTTGATTCTGTCCTTGGCTTTGGATTGAGCCTTTTCTTTCGCCTGGTAACCAAAGGAGGCCTTGCATCCCTTAGGTCTGCCTTCTCCTATTCCACCCTGATTCCTATTGCTCTAACCATCAATGCTGTTAGTGAAGGGTAAGAGGGAGGACAGACAGGTCTGATCATGAGCACCGAAGTGGCCAACCGTGTGTTCAATTTATCCTTCATCTATTGGGAGGCTGCCAGTGTTTGCTTTAGTTTCTCTTTTGTGGGGGTCTCATGCATGGTTGGAGTTCCCATTATTCTCTTTCCTTTATCCTCTCCCTATTAAGAGGTTTCGACCCCAGAAGTCAGCTTCTGTACCGTCGGGCCAATTCTGCAGGTGCTCCCGGGGTATACCCTCTTAAAGTATTCATGGCTATGCTCGACCATGTTGTGAGTGATGTCTTCAATTGTATGCCCCTCTTGGGAATTCCAATCTACTGATGGGAGGACCATCTTATCAACTCCCCTTCCCTTATAATAGGGATCTATTAGGGGCCCGGTGTCTGAGAAGTCATCTAGAAATTTCCAAAGCTTCAACCTTTCCATCATCCCCATGGTAATCTAGACGAAATTCCAGCTCTGGACTTCAACATCATCCTGGCAATCTTCCCAAAATTCCTCCATGTGAAATCAGTGGGGCGCTGATGCCCGAGGAAGCGTCATTGTAATTTTGCGAAGTGAATCAAAGTTCTTCCGCGCTAGATAAAATTCTGCCAAGTTTAGGCCCTTGAGTTCGCTATCTGCCTCCTTAGCTATGGCCAGGCTGCATGCGTAACTCCCACAAGTGATTGAGATTGGAACATTCACCACCTTCTTTATAGTGTATAAGGTGTGCAACTCTAGCATTTGTCTGCAATATTCTAAGAGGATTATTTTATTCCCACAATGTTTGGGCAACAAGTAAGGTTTCCTGAAGAAGCCGTTTATCCAAATGTAGGTATGTTACTAGAATTGGATTTAGTAATGGCCATAACTTCTAACCAGATCCATTGCCTCCTTGGAGAGGCGGTAACTAGCATCCTGGGTAGGTGTGAGCAAATTGTAGTAGATGAAGGCATCGTTCAACCGGCAGAAGCTGGGGAAACTAGCCTCCCATTGAAATTGTGGGAAATAATCCCAGGGAGCCTTTTGACCTGGGCCGATCCCAAGTACACCTGATGTGAGAAGCCAATTGGTGATGGGTAATTGTTGTGCTAAGGCCCAGAGAACATAAGACATCATATAGAATTTGTGGGTCTTGGCCACCTGAAGGAATTGAGAGTCTACATGATTAGAAATGATAGTGGCCCAATCAAAGTATTGCTTGCCAGTGGAGATGCCAAGAAAAAAGTAGTACATACACCCTAAGAACTCTCTTGCATGGGGTTGCCCAAAGATCCGGCATAGTGCTATAATCCTCATTTGAATAATTTCTTTGAACTTAGATCGGGGGATCTCCAATTTCATTCTTTTGGGATCCTTCTTTGAGGCCTTGAGCCAATGTTTGTTCAAATATTTCCAGGCCATGACCTCTAGCTGCTGAAATTGTCCCAAAGCATCAGATCTGGTAACGATAGCTGGTTCATCAAACTAGGGAATCCCCAAACCCGCCCAAAAAGTTGCGGTGTCAAGAGACACCATGGGGGTGGGATATCTGGTTAGGACTACGACGGTGAGCATGACAGCCTGGATGGAGGAGTTTTAATGTGCTACAAGGGTGAGAATAAGATCTGGGACCTGCACTAGGCATGAGAAACAAGCAACATTTAGGATCCCAGAATCCCCGATGCTGATTGCCAATGGATCCCCAGACTGTCATTGAATAAACATTATCTTAACCAGGGCCTGCATCTCTGCCCACATTCTGACACTGGTGTCGATGATCAACTGGACTTGGGATTCAATCTTTGATCCCACAATATTATTGTCCTTCAGATATTTCATCCTGAGGGGCATTTTCTCTAAGTCCCTCTCAATTTTAGATCTGACGGCTGCCCTGGTGACCGCCATGGAGGGGATCTCCAGACTCCCAGGTGGTGAAGATGCAGAAGCCTCAGACATAGTGAAGGTACATTATTTTGAAAACCTATAAGGCAAGGTGACCATTAGAATTCATAGATAAATAATACTTTGGGATCCGAAGATCTTACCACCGAGGCACATCCTTTGCCTGAAAAGTTAGTTCAGGTCCAAAATCCTAAAAAGGTATATATATATAATGAAAATTTAGGAAATTAACCACTATCCAGGCCCGAGGGTGTCAGCATACTTAATGAAAGTAAGATGTGGGTTGGATGAAGACAAAGGACCCCAGGTCTGTAAAACTAACCATTGGAAGATGTGAGCGAAAAGTGAGTTGTTAGGCACACATTGGCGTCACATGGCTATGCAATAAATGGAGAGTTATGGCGACAACGACGCCAACTGTCTGAATGCATGAAAAGTGGAGGCCACTTGGATAGTGTTGAATGCATGTGTGGGACATAAATGAAACATAAAGGCCGATTGATGTTGGAGAGAGAAAACTTCCTGGTTGAAACCAAGCGAGAGCCGAGCTTCAACTAGGTGGTATTCCGTCTAGGACGAGCTTGCAAAATTGGATGAAATATAGACAAAGCACGGTGAGCTCAACTAGAGACCAGATAGATACATAGAATATACAACTAAGTATAGTGGGGCCAAAGGATATGGACAAAAAGAAATAAACTATAGAGGGTCGAAGGCCAAGACATATATACACAAAGATATAGTATTTACAAAATATACACATGAGCCCTTTGCAAACCTGCATAGCACCTACATGAATAACCCTAAGGAAAAAAATACAACCTATACACTAATCTACAACTGTGTGGAGGTCGGACAACCCTCTGGCAAAGACAACCCACCAATGGGTGGCAAACCAAAACAAAAGACGCAAAAGGTGAGAACACAAACCAAAATGAAGCAAAACCAGAATGAACAAAGTGGAACCAGAGAACCTACCTGGAAACCCGAGGAAGGGCAATGAAAGAAAGGAACTTAAGACCACTCTATAATAGCTTCAACCTTCGAATGGTCAGTGACCAGCACCAAAAATTAACTGACAATTATCCACTGAGCTTAGAGTAATTCACACTTAATCGCACTTCAAATTGCCAAGGAATCACTTTGAAAAATCTAAGTGTTTTTAATCACGATAACTGTGAAAGTGACATGTAATTTCTATTTATACCCAAGGTGAAAAAGAAAGTTACCCTTCTCTCCACAAACTCTGGAATAGGTAGATTTCTGGACTTCGGGCCCGGGGATTCCGTGTGACCATACCCTCTTACGAAAAGAAGACATTGTGGCAGAGAATCTCAGAGTCTAGAATCTGGCTTCTGGAAAGGAAATGACCAACTCTAGGACCAGGTCGTGGAGACAGAAGGGAAAAAAGCACAAAAAAAAACCAACATCGTGAGAAAGAAAAACCCAGAGAAGGAAACAAAAGGAACAAAGGAGAAAAAAGCAAGGCAAGAGCCAAAAAGAAAACCAAAAAAAGGGCGACCTAACATTTTGCACCCAAAATGTAGGGATGGGTATGTAGGGCATAACAAATGGTGACTATCTGGAAAAAATGTCTTACTTCATTTGAGAACTACAGAATCTCTAGTTAGCAAAACTGGAACAAATTATTACTCAAAGAATCTTACTTGTAAAGAGCAACATGTCTGATAAAATCTGGCCATACGCAATTTAGTCCATGATCCTTTCATTAGTGGTGAAGTGTGTGCTTTGGAAGAAAATTAAGCCGATGAACTCTAGGAGAAGCAGAGATGAGGCACTAAGTATATCAAACCCCAAAGTCATCAAATCCACTCATTTCTCCCAGACACTGGACTTTTGTCCCATTTCTTTTTTTTTCTTTGTTATTTTGTTTATTTCTGGGTGGGAGGGTGGTACTTCTTTCACCATCAAGCTTAAGCTTAGATAATTTTGATGGTAGTACTTCTTTCACCCTTTTTCCCACCTTAGTATGTTGAATGGGGAAGGAAAACTCTGGATCTAGAAAGAACCTTTAAAAGTTCAGACTTGGGTCAACCAACTAGTGCAACCGATCTACCCTCGATGTGTCTAATTACTTGTTCCTTAATTTTGATTTAACTGATTACTAGACTTCTGGGGATAAATCCGATGAAGATTACTCATAATTTACTCCCAAAATTGCAAAATAACTCTAGAGACTAGACCAATTCCATCATGCTAACATTAGATTCTTAAGTTCACCATCATGCCAAAAGCAACATCCTGGAGACTAGATGTTATGCGAAGCATACCAGTCCTCACAAGAGGAGGAGAAAAATGCTAGAACCCAAAAAATAAAGACAAGAAAATGAAACAAAATAAAAAGGGGTGGCCCCAAAGGATGATGACCCGCAATAATATTCACAAAGCAAGGCACCCCCAAACGAGGCACCGGGAAAGAAATATTTACAAGCAAGAAAGTGTACATAAAATACAACTCTGGGCAAACCGGCCATATTCAAAGTCATGTTTGAGAAACTATCAATTGATGGGAAATGGGATGGGATCTCCAATCAATGTATTAAGGAAATAGGTATTTTCCCCGTAGATCTTTGATATTAGGTATGGTCTGAGCTAGAGCCGTTGGAACTTGGTGTGCTTTCCTTTCTTTACCCGGGCCTTGTCCCACAAAAGGACTAAGTCTGAAATCTAAAAGGCCTTGTATTGGGCTCTATGATCAAACGATCATTTTACCACTGCTTGGTGATGCATGAAATTTTCAAGGGCTGCATCTCGTTGCTCCTCCATTCGCAGCAGATTCAGGAGCCAAACCTCCATAATGTTATCCCGGTTGCCGAATTCCTGCATGAATTGTAAAACTGGGATCTGTAAGTTGATTGGGAACACTGGGTTTTGGCCATAAACCAGATGGAATGGGGAAATTTCTAGGGTGGCCTTAATTTGAATGCAATCCACCTAGAGGGCGAATCTCATCTTTTGATGCCAATCCTGGGGATTATGTTCTAACAGGTATTTGATCACTTCAAGCAAATTTTTGTTCATCAATTCAACAACACCGTTCCCTTAGGGGTAATAGTTGCTGGAGAAATTCAGAGTGATCTTCTGGTCATAGGTCCACTCAATTAGTTGCACCAAAGAAAATTCTAGACCATTTTTACACACTATAGTGAAGGGCATTCTGAATCTTGTGACGATGTTTTCTTTCAGGAATTTGATAACCACGTCTACCGTATTGTTTTTGCAAGGTATGGCTTCAGACCACCGGGTGCAGTAATCAATTATGGTTATGATGTACCGGTAGTTGGCAGATGATTTGGGGTTGATTTCCTCGATGAAGTCAAATTCCCATTGGGAAAAAGTCCTAGCCTCAAAGCCTGGTTGTAAAGGCATAGCCGGGTTACGCTCATGATGTGCCGCAGTTTGGCAGGTATGGCACCTCTGAACGTGAGTGTAAACATCTTTAAATATGTAGGGACAATAATATCTAGCCCAAAGGATCTGATGGGTGGTGGCATCAGCTGAGCCATGCCCGATCCCAAACTGCCCATGGAATTCTTCAATCATTTTTGTAGCTTGGTCCTTGTCAATGCACTGAAAGTACAATCCCTCATAGTTCCTACGGTAAAGCGCAAAGTTTTTGATCATGAAGTGGGTGCTTTTCATCCATAGGGCATGAAATTTATTGGTAGTTAACCCCTCCGGGCATCTATTATTTAACAATAAGTACACCAGATCGGTGTACCACAGGTCTCAAGTGATAGACTCCATTGTGTATGTTTGACATTCTATGTGGGGAGTCTCTTCAGCCATTGCTCAACTTAGTTCCTGGCCTCAGAATATCTTCATGGGTTGAATTTTTAAGTCATATTCCTAGAGGATGGCCATCCATTTCCCCCGTGTCTCACCCAACTCACTCTGCATCAGCAGAGACTTCACAGCCTGGTTCGAGATGATAACATGCACCTTGTTCCAGAGAATGTAATGCCATAATTTCTTCACGACAAAAAAAAGAGAAAATGCCTATTTTTCCAATGAGGAATATCGAACTTTGGCATTTTTGAAGGGGGATCTCATAAAATTGATTGGTCATTCTTCCCCTTCAACCTTTTGGGTCAATACTACCGCGACAAAATGCGGCGAAGCAAAGGTGTAAATGTAAAATGAGAGGGAGTAGTCTGGACTAGCTAGGATGGGTGCCTCTGTTATCATCTATTTAATTTGGATGAATGCCCTCTTTGCTTTAGGACTCCACTCAATTTTGGTATCTTTTTCCATCATTTCATTGAGTGGCTTTACTATCTCAATGAATCCAGTGATGAACTGTAGGATAAAGTTGATTTTTCTGAAGAAAGATTACATCTCTTTCTTGCTACCAGGAATTTAAAATTTTAGTTGCGCCTCAACTCTCTCAGGGTCAATAGATATACCCTTCTCAGAGACAATGTTTCTGAGCAACTTCCCTTCAGTGACCCCAAATATGCACTTCTTGGGGTTGAGGGATATTATGTACCGGTGACATCTCTCGCGAATCTGGGCAAGGTGGGTGGAATGGTCACGCTTGTCCTGAGAAAAGATGGTCAAATCATCCATGTAGATGATTGTGCACTGATTCACAAGGCTCTTGAACACAATGTCCATAGCCTTTTGAAATTTGGCCCCTGCGTTAATCAAGCCAAAGGGCATCCTCCGATATGCAAATGTTCCCCAGTTGGTGAACATCATTTTGTCTCTATCTTCATATTTAACCATGACTTGGTTGTAGCTGGAGTATCCATACAAGAAAGACATCATTTGTGACTCATTCACTATCTGCAACACCTCATCCAATGAGGGGAGAGGTGATTATACTTCTTGGAGGCTCTATTCAAATTTTGAAAATCCACGCAAAGGCAAATTTCACTGCTCTTCTTTCTAACAGGGACCAAATTGGCAACCCACATAGTATGCCGGATTGGTAAGATTATCTGGGGTGATAATAGTTTTTCCACCTCCTGACGAATCAGAGGCTCGATCAGTGGGTTGGCTGGTCATTTCTTTTTCCAAAAATTCTTAGCATCGAGTTTCAGGGGGATGGTATGAGTCATAATGGATGTGTCATATGTCTTCAAATCCTCATACCCCCATGTGATCACATCTTTCTATTCTCAGAGAACTGCAAGAATCTTTTCCTTCTCCTCACGGGAGAAGGAAGTACCAATGTGTATCATCTTTTCTTCACCGGGCTGGCCGATGTTTAATTTTTTGAATTTTCCTCCCTCAAAGGAGGATGATATCTTTTCCTAGCCTCGAGGGGGTCTAAGTTGAAGATACGTTCAAGAACAACTATCCCCTTCGGGATGGTGTTGGTAGGTAGGTCCATGATCCCATCATCTTCCTCACCCTGCCCAGTGTCATCATGGTCCCATTCCTCCACTATCTGATCCTCAAAGACACTAACATTGGTCATGAAGGACAGGATATGCTGATCATCCTCAAAAAATTGAAAGTGGGTGACATTATCTAGAATGGATGGGGTGAGGATAATTTCAATAGAAAATCTATGGAGTCATGAGCCGACCATGGGCTCAAGTGTGCTGGAAAAAATAGCGAGGGCATCTGAGACATAATTCCATCATTGGGGAATAAGATCAATGTTGAAGGCATCAAAATCTTCAATAAGGCTCAATGCCTGATTGCGGTATGCGGCCAACCTCTTATCATGATAGGTGTATTGACTCTGGACCTGTTTGACGATCAACTTTGAATCACCCAGAGCCCAGAGGTGGGTGATTCCTTTGCTTAATGCAAATAGGATTCCAAGGACCAAAGCCTCATACTCTATAATGTTGTTTGTGCAGTTGAACTGTAGGTTGTAGGATGTGAGGAAGGATTTCCCTCATGGGTTGATTAATTCTATTCTAGCCCCATAGCCCTGTTTGGACCAAGACCCATCGAACTTAAGGGTCCACAAATCATCGTTTGTCATCAGGAGGTGGGGAGATAGAGAAATTTTTGAATTATCCTTGAGAGACTTGGGAGGAGTTTCCTCCCACACTGGTGGTGCATGGGTCAGGTTTGCCTCTGGAGTGGTTTGGGATTGAGATCTCTAGAGAGACAACACTGAAGAAGTTCTTCCAGTAGGAATACTAGGTTCCAAGGAATCAACTATATGTTCTTTATTCTAGAAGCCATCGATGTGTCTGGTAGGGACAGAAAGGAAAGGCTCACACTCTAGCTTTGAATGTTTTTGGTAGTGTACTTGGCACTAAGTGCCAAACAAGAGTGTAGCGGGGGTCACTGTGGCACCCTAAGAATTGATCTCGACCCTTGATTTCTTCTCTAGGTCTTGGATTCTCTATAGAACTATGGGATCCTCCCTAGGAGTGAAATTGAACGTTAAGATTTCAAGGGGTTGGTACACCCACGGGGAAGTCTTAGAGAATAAGACCTTGTTAACCCTTCCAACTTCGCTAAGGGCCTGCTTCATTTGGGGCTCATTTTCAACCCATATTTTGTTTGATTCTCCTTCCCAGGGGAGCCATATGTGGGAGAAGTGAGTAAAAAAGTACCCAATCAATGACTTAGACCAGTTCTGACTTAACAACATCCCATAAGTTTTTGGGATGTCCACCACTTGAATATCGATTATGGTGGCTATTTTGAGGTCCTGGATGAGTTGTATCCTGACATTTTTCAGTTCACCCGCCATTTTTATAGTAGTTTTATCTAGTTAAATTACTGCGCCATTAGATGGGGTGGGTTAGAATCTGAGCTTCTGGCATATGGATAGGGGCATGATGTTACCCGAAGCCCTAGAATCTACTAGGCAGTTGTGTATTTTTTTCCTTGTATGTTCAGGCCTAGTAGGAATGGAGGGTCCTCTGTATTTCCCTGAAAGATAGCCTCATTGACATCCTCAAAAGAGACATTCTTGGGTGGGTGCCTGACAAATTTTGGGTTTCCCAGGAGCTTCAAAAGAGACTTCTTCTACCCGGGACAATTTAGTAAAACCTCCATCAAGGTCATGGAGGTGTTGGTTTGTTCTAATGCCTTTGTGATGTCAAATCTTCCTCCCAGGAATTGGTGGCTTCCATCGGCTGGGTCTTTTGCTTGATTAGAGCTAGAACCTTTTGGAGGGATAGGCCAATTAGTTGTATTGTCCCGAGGAGGTGTTTCCTTAGGAGGTGTCAGCATGTAAACTGGTCCTTTACCAGACTGGGTTCGAGTGTTGTAAGGAGCCCATGGGTTGGTGAAGGCATTGGCCTCAAAGGCCAGAATTGATTCATCAAAGAATCCCTGTAATTCAAATTCTTCTTCATCTTCTTCGGTGGATCCAAAGAAGACAGTCTCATAGGTGAATGCACCATGAGTTGAGTCTTGTACAGGACACTTCAAGGGAGTAGGGTTAGATGCTTGTTGTCTGTCCAGCTGGGAGATCATGATGACCTTCTCCAGCATGGTGTAGTTTACCTCATCGTGGGAGCCTGTGTCATGCAATCTACACCAATTGGTCATGGGTTGGATGTCTATGACTGGTGTGAAATGGGATGGTCTAGCACCACCTTGATTGGCATTTTGGTTTGGAGGTGGACCTCTAGTGTTTGCATTATTGTTCCATTTTGGTTGGTTGGGCCGAGGCCCGTTGTTGAAGTTTCTTCCTCTGGCATTGTTGTTTCGTTGGCCAGAGAAAATATTCCCTCTTTGAGAATTGGAGTTCTGGGGTGCATAAGACCCCACTTTGAGTTGACCCATGTCCACAGTCAGGGTGGACAACATTCACTAGAGGGACTCAACCTTGGCGGTCAACTAAGTGTTTGAGTCACAATGTGACACTTGTTGTTGTTGGTTCCCTGGGAAGGCAGCAGTATTTTTCGGAGTCAAGGGTGACAATCCTCCAGCCCTGAGTGACTGGAAGAAAGGCACTCCAGATGGTTGTGTCTATTGTTGTTGATTATACTATGGCTGGTTCCAAGGGAAAGATTCAAGACCTGGTATTGCTTGAGTCTGTGATGGATAAATGTACCAGGCCTACTGGTCTATCAGTGGTGGTAGGGGATTCATGGCCATCACGGGGGCACCCACTACCAGATTGGGGTTATATCTCCTAGTGTATGCAGTTCCTCTAGGGATCATGTTGAATGGCGTACTCTACCCAATCTGTCTTGGGGATTTGTTGAGGCCACAGGATATTTCTAAGGCTAGGTTGTAAACTTTCACCAAAGTATCCTGGTTTCCTAGGGTGGTTATTCTCTAGAGGAGAGTGGCAACGAAGGGGTCCATCACATTGAGATAGGTCTATATGGTTACTTCCATAGATGGGATGAAAGGAATCGTGCACTGCCTCAAGGTGCACTGGAACCAGTGATTGAATGCTGCAAGGGGTTTATTTGGTTCCTTTATAATGGAAATGAACTGGCTATGGGACCAAGCTGGGTCCACATGTATGCAGAAGGTGGCCAAGAAGGCATCCTCCATGTCTTGCCAATTATTGATGGAGTTGGCAGGAAGGTTAAGGTACCGGTTCAATTTTCCCTGTCCCAGGGATAGGGGAAACATCCGGGTCACAACATCTTCATGTTGGATCCACTGTCGGTTCATGGCATCTTTGTATGCCTGCAAGTGTTCCTCTGCAATTTGTCAGCCTAGGTGTTCATATCGTGGGCAAATCTTTTCTGGGTGCGAGGGTAAATTTTTGGTTGTGCCCGAAAAGGTTCCCATAGGGGACCCAGCATTTCTGAAATATGCAGCCATTTAGGGAGCTAAATTTTGAGTAGGTCAAACGCTGATTCCCAGGATTGTCTAGGAAGTTTGGATATTTTTTGGTACACTAGACCCCCAGACAATAGTGGCTGGTGTGATTTTTGGGGTCTATTTCTTTTGAGCAGGAGGCTCGAGTTTGACAAACCTTCTAAGGTCAGGGGCTAATCTAAGGATTCTTTCAAATCTCACTAGGGAGAAAGACCCAATCCCACTGAAGGCTTGACTCCTAAAACTATGACTTGGGGAACCCTCAGGAGGTGTAAAATCAAAATCCTGAGAGGAGGACGAGTTCATGCCCTTGTTCTAGCAGCAGTTTCTATTGACAGGACTTTTTTGACCAGGTCTGCCAATAGACGTAAGTTGTGACTAGGTACCAGGGTACTGGCCAACTTTGCTTGTAAAGGTTGTCCAGGGAAATAAGATTCCCTGGGCCTCTAAACATGTGAGAGTCAAGTCTCGATGGTGCGGGGCTTGGTTGGGGGATGTGACTTTTTTTGTTTTAGGGGGATAGCTAGTTATCTTCAACTCATCCTCTCAAGGGATTCAAGTAAGTTGGGTTTCCTACAAGCACGCATTCATTTTAAGAAATAAAATTCAAAAGATACTGTAGAGTTAGAAATATTTCATCTACCTATAGTTATACTAAATGTTCAAGACATCAACAATGCTCTAACACACTACACTAAATACCAAAGAAATATACAACCATTAGTTCATATTTTATCAGTAGCAAAGGTAAGGAGGTCATTAATCTACTTTAAGTATTAGAGCAAAGGACATGAAGAACAAAAAGCATAAAATACCATTAACCCAGAAGACAAAATGCCAACAACATCATTGAGAGAATTCTTCCTTCTTCATTAATATCTCTTCCAGCAAGCACTGGTGCGTGGTACAATGGTGGCTCCAAGGGAGCATCTAACTATGGAAAGGTTAGAAACTATGGAGCATCAAGCTCTGCAACTAAGAACTAAAAAAACCAAATTGCTACTAACTATGGACTGCAAAATCATCAATTTTGTCAACCCTTGGAATGAGGTCAGACTTATTATTTATACACATCTTTCTATCTAACCCTAACCCTAACTTATTTTACACTTCTCAATAAAATACATTATCCGATGGCTGGTACTACCTACACCATTCTACAAAAGGCCTTGAGATGGAAAAGGCCTAACATATCAGAAGAAAAAGACAAGAAAGATGGAGTGGATGAATTAGCCTCGAGAAGAGAGTCAAAAAGGAGAAGGAAGAAATTTGATCCCCCAGGGATCGAGGCTACATGCCATATAAATGGGAAAGTGGTGCCCTATCTTTGATTAGGTGTACCTCTAAAATGGCACCTTGGGAAGACCATTTGTTAGAAACCTCCCGTCGAGCTGATGTGCCTTGTTGCAGTTACCCACCTTCTGAAAACCTTTATTAACTGCCTTGAAAGTGACTGGTCGGCCTTGGAGACTGGGACACGGGTCACTTAAATAATACAAAATGTAGGATCCTGAATTCTAGGATCCGAGAACTTGTGTTCCGAAGGAATAAAGAATACAAAACATTTTCCTTGAAATTTTTCTCTAGCTCCTGGAGAATTTCTATTATTGTTTGTTGTCATTGAAGGTCTAGAGGAGACAGGAAATCCCATCTTCATCGATGTCTCTAAGGCTAGCCTGCTGGTACTTGGCCACCTTAATCTTCTCTCCTAGGTCTGGAACATTTTCCTTAAATTCTTCGGCCATCTTTGCCGCATCATGATCTTTGAGCACCATGCGAGTTATTCATGTCATTTTTTCTCCGTCTATCCCATATGGGGATTGATACCTTGATTCCATTAATTCATCAAACTTCCCCAAAACATATTCCTCTGGTGTGCATGTGTCGATGCTAAACGGATCAGCTCCAGAGACCTTAAAAAAAAAATACTTGTATAAATTGAAAGAATATTGGATTGTATTGACCTTATCATGCAGGATCCCCACCAGTTGCTTGATTACCTTCAATGTGAGGTCAAGTCAAGAGTGTTGGGTCCTTACAAAATCAAATGATTCTTCTCCTAAAATTCCAGACACGTAGACAATCTCCTCTCTGATACCGATGAGTTCTTCTAACTCAACCTTCCATGCCTCATAATTCTTAAAATCTCCCTCCCATACGGTGATGGTAGTTTCAACCTGGTGTAGGACGTGGCAGGCTGCATATAGATCCAAGAGTGTGGACACCAAGAAACGCTGAACATTTCCCAACTATAATACAACCCTTTCATCAACCGCTTGGGCTTTTCTCTTCATCACCCATAATGAGTCTATATCACTTTGAGGAAGTGTTGCATTTGACGCAGAGGCCCATGGAGGAATAATGCTAATGGGCCAGGCTAGCTCAGTCAGTAGTCCCATGAGGTTTACATTTTTCTCCTTCTCCACCTTGAAATTTTGGGCCTCTTTCTCATAGCGAGCCTCCACTGCCTTGGCTACTTCTTTCAGTAGGTCCAATTCACCCTATTTTCCTCTCTTCCCCAACAACTCCTCTATGACATCATAATCTCTAGCTTTAGCCATTGCCTCATTCACATCTGGGGAAGGTGTCATAATTACTATGACTTTTTCTCTACTTGGCTCGGTCTGAAGAGTGTGGACTATCTGGGATTTCTTAGCCTTTGGTAGGTTTTGTGCCTGAGCCATCATCTCTACCAATGAAAGATGGGCTTTGGGTGTTGTTGGGGCCTTTTTTTTTTGATATTCCACCAACCACTATGGTAGTAGGGATGGATTTGCAGCCAAAATTTGCTCATGTGGTTTCTCCCTGGGATCTTGTTGTGCCCCTTCAACAGTATGAGCTTCTTCTGGCTCCTTCTCGGTATCTTTTCACTCACCAGTGACATTTTCTCCAGTGATACCTGTGTCTTTTTCGCTGCTATCTATATCCTTGGCAATATTTGGGTCCTCATTACTTGCCCTAGGGTTCTCTTCTTCATCCTATCACTTCTCTTCATCAACCTCTGTTGTTGGGATGTTCTCTTCTGTTGGTACATCTTCTAAAAGTGGTGGAGGCAACGGGCAAAGATTCAATGTTTGGGCCGCAGTGATTACCTCCCCAAATGTTACCTTTGGGAGTGGCATCTAGAACACAATGCTTGGGGTCACGATTGTTCCCATGGGTCCAGTTTCCCCAACCGATGCCATTTGTTCATTTTGCATCTGTTGGCATGAAACTCCCATGACCTGTATTTCCAGGACTTCGGAGGTATTCACCTCTTCCAGCCCCTTTTCTTCTTCCATTTGTGCTTCCTGTTCCTGCGCAGGTTCCTTCCCTGGAGCTTCCTCCTGCGTGACAATTTCTCCCGCCGACTATACGAGGTCTCCCTGCAAATTCCCAAACACATCATCAAATTCTTCATGGGGGGAGGATTTTTAGGGATGTGGATGTGCTCTGGTTCTTTCTCTAGCTCTAGGGAGTTGGAAGAAACAATTTGTACTTTTGGGATGTGCAGCATCCCAAGCTCCAGTTGTGTCGTTGGCTTTGGATTGAGCCTTTTCTTTTTCTTGTTAACCAAAGGAGGCCCTGCATCCCTTAGGGATACCTACTCCTCTTCTGTCCCCATTCTTGTTTCTCTAACCATCAATGCTACTAGTGAAGAGGAAGAGGGAGGACGGACAGGTCCAGTCATGAGCATCGAAGTGGCCAACTGTGTGATCAATTTATCCTTCATCTGCTGGGAGGCTGCCAGCATTTTCTTTAGTTGCTCTTTTATGGGGGTCTCATGTAGGGTTGGAGTTCTCATTATTCTCTTTCCTTTATCCTCTCCTTGTGAAGAGGTTCCAGCCCCAGAAGTCAGCTTCTGTACCGTCAGGCCAACTTTGCGGGTGCTCCCAGGGCATACCCTCTTAAAGTATTCATGGCTACGCTTGACCACATTGCAAGTGTCATCTTCAATGGTAGGCCCCTCTTGGGAATTCCAATCTACCAGTGGAAGGGTCATCTTATCAACTCACCTTCCCTTGTACTAGGGATCTATTGTGGGCCCTATGTCTAAGAAGTCATCCAAAAAATTTTAGAGCTTCAACCTTTTCATCATCCCCATGGTCATCCGAATGAAATGCCAACTCTGGACTTCAACATCATCATGAAAATCTTCCCAGAAGTCCTCCATGTGAAATCGGTGGGGCTTTGATGCCTGGGGAAGTATCATTGCAATTTTTCCAAGCGGATCAAAGTTCTTCCGTGCTAGATAAAATTTTGCCAAGTTTAGGCTCTTGAGTTCACTGTCTGCCTCCTTGGTGGTGGCCAGGCTGCACGTGTAATTCCCACAAGTGATTGGGAATGGAAAATTCACCACCTTCTTTATAGTTAATAAGGCATGAAACTCCAACATTTGTCTACAATATTGTAATAGCATTATTTTGTTCCCACAATGTTTGGGAAAAAAGTAAGGTTTCTCAGAGAATCCAGTTATTTGAATGTAGGTATGTTGCTGAATTTGGATGTAGTAATGGCCCTAACTTCTGACCAGATCCATTACCTCCTTGGAGAGGTGGTACCCAGCATCCCGATTAGGTGTGAGCAGATTGTAGTAGACAAAGGCATCGTTCACCCAGTAGAAGCTAGGGAAACTAGCCTCCCATTGAATTTGTGGGAAATAATCCCAGGGAGCCTTTTCACCTAGGTCGATCTCAAGTACACCTGATGTGAGTAGCCCATTGGTGACCGGCCGTTGTTGTGCTAAGGCCTAGAGAAAATAAGATTTCATATAGAATTTTTGGGTCTGGGCCACCTGAAGGAACTGAGAGTCTACATGATTATAAATGATGGTGGCCCAATCAAAGTATTTCTCGCTAGTGGAGATGCCAAGAAAAAATTAGTACATCCACCTTGAGAACTCTCTGGCGTGGGGTTGCCTAAAGATTTGGCATAGTTCTATAATCCCCATTTGGATACTTTCTTTGAACTCAGATCAGGGGATCTCTAATTTCATTCATTTGTGGTCCTTCTTCAGGGCCTTGAGCCAATGATTGTTTAAATATTTCAGGGCCATGACCTCCAGCTGCTAAAATTGCCCTGATGCATTAGATCTGGTAACGATGGCTAGTTACTGAAACTGGGGAATCCCCAAATCTACCCAAAAATTTACGACGTCGAGAGACACCATGGGGGTGGGATATCCAGTGGGGAAAAGGGCGTCGAGCATGATGACCTGGATGGAGGAGTTGTAATGTGCCGCAAGGGTGAGAATAATCTCTAGGGCCTGCACTGAGCATGGGGAAAAAGTGGCCTTTAGGATCCCGGAATCCCTGACACTGATTGCCAATAGATCGCCAGATTGTCGTTGAATAAAGATTATCTTAATCAAGGCCTCCATCTCTGTCCACATTCTGACATTGGTGTCGGTGATCAACTGGACTTGGGATTCAATCTTTGATCCCACAATAGCATTGTCCTTTAGATATTTCATGCTGAGGAGTAGCTTCTCTAAGGCCCTCTTGATTTTGGATCTGACGGCTGCCCTGGTGACCACTGTGGAGGGGAGCTCCGGACTCCCGGGTGGTGAAGATACGGAAGCCTCAGACATAGTGAAGATATGTTGTTTTGAAAACCTATAAGGCAAGGCAATCGTTAGAATTCATAGATAAATAATACTCTAGGATCTAAAGATCTTACCATTGAGGCACGTCCTTTGCCTAAAGAGTTAGTTCAGGTCCAAATCTTGAAAAGGTATATATATAATGTAGACTTAGGAAATTAACCACTATCTAGGCCTGGGGGTCTCAACATACTTAACAAAAGTAAGATGTGGGTTGGATGAAGACAAAGGACCCGGGGTCCAGAAAACTTACCATTGGAAGATGTGAGTGAAAAGTGAGTTGTCAAGCCCACGTGGGTGTCACATGGCTATGCAATAAATGGGGAGTTATGGTGACGGCAGTGCCAACTATCTAAACATGCAAAAATATGAGACCACTTGGACAATCTTGAATGCACGCATGGGAGATAAATAAAGCATAAAGACCGATTAATGGAGGAGAGAGAAAATAGCCTGGTTGAAACTAGCTGAGAGCCGAGCTTCAACCAGGAGGTATTCTATCTAGGACAAGCTTGCAAACTTGGATGAAATACAGATGAAGCATGGCGAGCTTGACGTGAGACCAGATAGATACACATAAACTATACAACTAAGTACAGCGGGGCCGAAGGATATGGACAATAAGAAAAAAAACTATAGAGGGCCGAAGGCTGAGACATATATACACAAAGATACAATATTTACAAAATGTACACAAGAGCCCTTTGCAAACCTACATAGCACCTACATGACTAACCCTAAGGCAAAAAATACAACCTATACACTAATCTACAACCACGTAGAGGGCGGACAACCCTATGGTAGAGCCAACCCACCAACGGGTAGCAAACCAAAACAAAAGATGCAAAAGGCGAGAACACAAACCAAAATGAAGCAAAACCATAATGAAAAAAGCGGAACCAGAGAACCTACCTGGAAACCCGAGGAAGGGCAAGGAAAGAAAGGCACTTAGGACCACTTTGTAATAGCTTCCACCTTTGAATGATCACCGACCAGCACTGAAAATTAACTCACAATTATTCACTAAGCTCAGAGTAATTCACACTTAATCTCACTTCAAATTTCCAAGGAATCGCTCTGAAAACTCTAAGTGTTTTTAATCGCGATAATTGTGAAAGTGACATGTAATTTCTATTTATACCCAAGGTGAAAAGAAAGTTACCCTTCTCTCCACAAACTCTGGAATGGGCAGACTTCCAGACTCCATGCCCGGGGATTCCATGCGACCATACCCTCTTATGAAAAGAATACATTGTGGCAGAGAATCCCAGAGTCCAGAATCCAGCTTCTAGAAAGGAAATGACCAACTCCGGGACCGGGTCCCAGAGACATGAGGGAAAAAAACACAAAACAAAACCAACACCGTGGGAAAGAAAAACCTGGAGAAGGAAACAAAAGGAACAAAGGCAAAAAAAGCAAGGCAAGAGCCAAAAAGAAAACCAAAAAAAGGGGGACTCAACATTTTGCACCCAAAATGTAGGGACGGGTATGTAGGGCATAACAGGTCATAAATGGTCCTAAGGGGTCTTAGGATAAATTAATGTATCCTAGAACCCCATAAGACCCTTTATGACCCCTTGGTCCTAAGGGGTCTTAGGATATAGTAATGTATCCTAGAACTCTATAAGACCTCGTATGACCCCTTAGGACCCTTCAACATACATTAATGTATCTGAAGACTCCTATGATACCTTAATGTATGTTAAGGGGTCGTAAGGGGTCATAAGTGGTCTTAAGAGGTCCTAATGTATCCTAGGACTCCCAGGATACATAGAGAAGGGGAGAGAGAGAATATTAATAATAGATTATTATACTATATTATAATATAAAATTATAATAATTATATACAATATATTATTATATATAATATATAATATTATATATTAATAATATTGTAACATATCATATTATATATTAAATATTATGTACTATATATACAATATTATATTATAATAATATATTATTTATAATATAATATAATATATTATTATAATATAATATTGTAATAATATAGTATAATATTAGAGCTGAGTTTCTGGTTTTTGATTGAGTTTCTAACGCCACCGTTGATCCCTTTACATTTAATTATCTCAAGCGGGGTCTTAATTTTGCTTTGGCCCCTTGTGCGATCCCTCATGTTCAATTTTTAGTCGAAATTGAGAACGCTATACATTCTCTTCCCTCAGGTGTTGCAGAAGAAATTAGGCAAGATTGTGCAGTGGCTCTTAGACATGCCAAACCGCCCAAGCGCAACATCCCCAAAG
>MU223272.1:102610-138320 GCA_018584345.1 Thuja plicata
GGCATCTTGCAACCCTAACCAATTTTGTTGCATTTGTCATTCTTCTAAATCATCAAAGTCCTATTGTACTAGGCAATTCTGAGTTTTCACTGACTCTACTTGACCTGAGTGTCAAATGCAGAAAATCATAAATCTGTATTAATCATACATCATATTTAATCCCTAAATATCTATTTGGCTAAACAAATCCTATGATCGAATTAACTTAATTAATAAAGTCCTAGCACTTTAATTAAATTAAATTCACCCTCTTTAGCTGAGACACATGAAAATGAATTAAATAATATTTAATTATTAAATAAATATCCTCATTTTCAATAATTGAATTTAATTATTTAGATAATTGAGAAAAAGTAATTATGAGGTCATATTTATTTAATTAATTGGATATTCTCTCGAAAATCTTATTTCTATTCACAAATGGAAACTTTGAATTAATTATGCTTTAAAGGGAAATAAAACAATTAAATTCAAATAAAACAATATTAAATCAAAGAGATAAAATAGTTAAAATAGGAAGAAAACAATTTATTGAATTCTTTTCAATAAAGCTTTATGTTTTTAACTAGCTTTTCTAGTTGTTTTATTTCAAAATAGGAAAGTTTCTATTCTGATCTTCTCAGGGTTTATAAAAGAACCCTCTTTCTTCATTCAAACCCCCTGATTATCCCCTAAAATTTTTTTTTTACTCAAAATTGCATTGTTAGAATACAAAATTGTTGTCTCATTTTGCTAATATCATATAGATTAAACTCATATTGCAAATAAGATAGTTTCAATTTCTAGACTAAATTGCATTGAAATCATGTCTTAGTTTAGTATCTCATATTTCAATTCATTAGCATAATCTTTGCATTACATTGCATTGTTATCATGATTAAATCCTTCGTTCTTAGATGGTTCATAGTTGTGAGGCTCTCATTCTGAGAGCAAATTTCAAAACCACATCTAGATAGAAGGCAATAGGTCAAATCACGCAGGCAGGCAGGATGAATAACTCATATTCAGTCTTGGTTGTACCTGGTGAAGAAGGACTATGTTGAAGTGTGTGGTTGATTGAGAAGGCCAAAATTAACTCATACACCTTGATTCTAAATCTCATTCAAAGTTCAAATCTATGGATCCCAAAAATTTCAAGCATCTTCATGGATTTGAGTGATTACTACATCCATTCATGTGGGTTTCATACAAGGTAAATCAACAATTTGTGTTTTACACTACTTTCCTTTATGAAATTTCTATCATATTTAAACGTTCATTCCTAAATAGGGGTTTGACCAAGGAAAACCCGTTTCCACAAAATTTTCCCCCATTTTCTATATGTAAGAACATGTTGCAGAGCTGCCATTCTAGATCTAGGTAGTATAGGCACAGTTGCAAAATTCAGCCAAGTTTCATCTATTTTTGCCAGGAACAAGTTAGCTAGTCAAATTGTCTCCCAAAATTTGACTTGTTCCCAAAAATTCAAATCTTCCTTTCTATTTTTAGTGAAAATTTTAGGATAGACAGATTCAGATCGTTGTTTTCTAGATCTAGAGTAATAGGAGGATCCAAGATTCTGGCAGCAATCAACTTCATATTTGAAGTTCTATTTTCTCCATCTTGTTTCCAGATGCACTTATTCTTCCTTCTTTTCCTCTTCACTTACTTTATTAGATCGGATCTATCCTTTATACTTTATCATATCACATCTATCCTCTTAAGAATCCAAATCCACATTGGACATAGTCCTTGCAATAGAACCCTTCCTCTTTTTGGTTGTGCTAATCATATTTTATTTACGGGTGGGTTTGTATTATAATGTATACCACAAGATCTTGGTGAGTAATCTACATCTTAGCATTTCTCATCATTTTCTTCCATATATTTTGGTGAAATTAACTCTCTTACATACTTCTGATTTGGTAGTTAGATCTTCTTTGCATGATATTTTAATTCACATCTAGATCTACTTGTGCATACTTTACTTTACATGTTTACATTTTCTAGTGAGATGTGTCTTTCCTAAAAGATCTTATTTTCTTGGATTGCATATCTCTTTCAAATATTATAATTACATTAGATATATATCTTCCTTCTCTTATTCTCTTGTGCATTGTTATCACTTTAAGTTCTACTTATAGCATTCCAGTTACGAGAAGTTGTAGAATTATTGGTTCCTTTGATCCCTTGCCTTCTCTCTTTTCTAGGAATCTTGATGAGACCAACATGCATACTAGTGACAAAAATCCTATCATGGATAACAACTCTTCCCATTCTTCTCATGATGAAGATGAGGCTTTAACAGTCCCTCCTATGCAAGTCCAAACATTTCCAATGACTGAGAAATTTGAACATTGGTTAGGATAAGAAAACCCTAATCTAGAATTCATTGTCATTGTACAAGGCTTAAGAAATATAATCCAAAATTATGAACATGGTATTAACATCTTGTTTATTATCTCTCATCTCATTGATAAAAATGTTAAGTCTCTTAGAGTTAGGTTTCATTCCACCTAATACTAGTGTTGAGATCTCTCTACCTATATTTACTTCAATTCCTAGTGTCTCCACTTATGGTCCCCCTATCATAACAAATTTCACTCAAAATATAAATCCTACACATATCATCATCTCTAATCCTATTGATCCTTCTATTCCTTCAAGTGTGCCATGTGTTTCATTACCTTCATCCATGCCCATTTATCATAGTGTTCCCTTTTCATATTCAACCATTCCTTCCATTTCTCACAATGCTCCAAATATTTCAAACATATCTCCTCCTACTATTCTTTCTAACGATCCTACCATTAATAGCTTGGCTCAAACCATTTCTTCATTACAACAACAAATTTATTCAATGACTCAATCCAAGTTTAATATTCTTACTTGTGACATTTCTAAACCATTGTCTTTAGATATAATTCATGTCATTATCCTTCAATACATGGAGATTCCTCATCTTGAGACCTATAATGGTAAGGTAAATCCTTTGATTCATGTCAAGACCTTTCAAACCTTGTCTAGTGATTTGTCTCATATTCATAGGTTCACAGTCAAGCTATTTACTATAACCTTTTAAGACAAAGCCTTGCAATGTTATTTTCCTTTGCCTCCTTATTCTATTGATTCCTTCCAAAATCTCTCTAATGCTTTCATTCAACAATTTTAAAACAGCATTGGTCCTAAAAAATTTTGATTTATGTAATGCATTGTAAATAAGGTGTTAAGGAAAAAGTGACTGATTATATTGGTAGATTTAAGCATTTGTGTGTTCAAATTTCTTATTTTGTGCTTGATATTGATGTGCAACATAATTTTCATTGATAATTTACAAAAAGACATTAGAGATAATATTCTAATGTTTAAATTCTCTTCTTTTACTCAATTATATACAGTCCATTATAATTATCAATTGTAAGTGAGTCAGTTTGAGAGAACCACTTCAATGACTCCAGTTAATAACAGTGATTTTGCATGGACAATAATTTCAACAAATTTTAGAAATAAAAAACCTTCATCAAAATCAACAACTCATCCAAACATTTTGATGAACAAGAGACAAAAACATCCAAAGGTGTTTTTCCTTTGTCATATGTCTTTAAACCTGATCATAATTTTACTCATCTTTTTCAATATTTTTATAATGTGATGTTGAAGTTGATTAATGCTAATGTGTTAACACTTCCTCCTATCAAGCCAATTGAAAAATCCAAACCTTTACACACAAAAAAAAGTTCACAAATCTTTATGTAAATACCATTGTCAACTTGGTCATGATACTCAAAAAATATTTCCATTTAAAATCTATAGTTCAAGACCTCGTTGATTCTAATGGTATATCTAATGAGGGTGTTAATGATCAAGGAAACAAATGTGTAGCACCTCCTAGTCAAAATTTGAAAATCTATACCAATCCTTTACCTTCTCAATCTATCAATACCATTGAGTCTACCCAACCTTTGTCTTCCTTTTCCACTCAGTTTACTGACAATGATGACAAAGTTCATAAAGTCAGTCATGTTGTCAACCTCATTGATCAAACTAAACCTAAACCTAAACCTAAGATTTGCATTACCTTTGACCCTATTGAGACAAATAAAGTGCATGATGGCCCTCTCTATATTGTTGAAAAGGTTAATGGCCTTCATTCTTGTGGTGTCCTCATTGATCCTACTTGCATGGTGAATGTGATAACTAAAGAGAATCTCTTTAGTTGAAAATTGCAACATTATTTTAATGGTAAATATTATGTTATGATCCAAAATTGCAATGGTTTCCTTTATCCTTCTCATGGTTCTATTTTATTTCCTATTGAAGTTTGTAAAAAAAATTTAGATGTCACCTTGAGTATGATCCCAACTTTTTGTCAATTTGAAGATAAACTTGGTCTTCCTTGGCTTACCTCTATGAAAGTCGTGGCCTCTCCTATTCATAAATGTCTAAAATTTCCTGACAATGGAGTAATCATGACTATTAACCATAGCCTCTATCAACCTTTAGTAGCTTGAGACTCATTTGAGCTTGATTTATTTTGGCCTTCCATGCCTTAATCAACCCAATCCCATCTTGATAGCCTCTTCCAATCATATCAAGCTTACAAATTCCAAAAGACTTGAGAACTTAGCAAATCTAACAATATTCCATCAATTTTCCATAGACATGGACTTCCTCCTACACCTCCTATATATGCCTTCATTCCACCTCGTATATTTTATAAGCGTTATTCCAATGTCACATCTCAACCTAGCATAGTTCCTTGTGATCTTCCCCCTAAAGAAGAAATGAACCTGATGTTGATTGATCCTTACCTGAACCTAATTTCTAGAAAAACCAAATGTAACTATCATGCTCATGATTACCATCATAAACATCATGCTAGAGCCCACCAACATGCTTACCAAAATATTCCTTCACCTATACCCATTGATGCTTTGATTCCCTTTGACAAACTTATTATTGATCCAAATGAAGAAGTTCACTTGAAAAAGGTCAAATTAAACAAACATGATAATGCTATCCATATCTTAGATTCTATTACAATTAATTTGGATGAAGAAGATAGTCTTGATTATGATACTTTTGATACTAACAATGATATTCATGCTAGTGATTCTAATGATATGTTTGAGTTTATTGATGTTAGTCATGATTTACCAACTCTATTTTCACAACAATTATCTATCACTCCTAGTGACCCATCTTTACATCATAGTCCTTGTTTGGAACTTGCTATTGTTCCTTCTTTCATGCTTGATGTTTCTCCTCTTGTGACTTTCCCACCTATCCTAAACACTATAAATTTAGATGAGGGGACAAGAGATATGCTTGATTATCTCCTCTCGTGTGGTTGATTTTTTGTGTGTTTTCTTAATTTTTGTAATGTGTTTCTTGTTAAATCATGTTTTTTTAGATTTCTTTAAATTACCCTTATTTCTCCATTTGCACAAGGTGATAAAGAAGTCAAAATGTTATAAAAATTCTTCTATATGTTGTTACATGTTATGTCGTGTATGTGCCAATGTTCATAAATGTGACTTTGTGTTTTCTGATTGGGGATGATGCAAAATGGTAGCTACCTATTCATTTTGGTCTTTATGATGCCAACCCAAATAGATTCTTGTTCATAAATCTTACATTTCATTCTTCCATTGTACTTTTAGTTCTGCTACCTTTGGGGAATGATGACATGTCCTTTTAAAATAATATCTCACATATTATCGTATGATCATATTAATCCCAGAGTTTGTAGATCCCTTCCATGCACTCATTTTTCATGTGTTCATTTCCCTTGGTTTGTCCTTTCTTGTGGGAATACCATAGTGTAAACATTTATTATGGATGCACGTATTCTCTGTTAAATCCATTTCTCTCGTTAAGGTGTTTGTGATTGCTTTAATGTGGTGGCATACACTCTGCTATGCGTTTCACATTTTGCACACACTTACACAATGATTCAATCCAATCTCTCTTGTAGATGAAAAAGGAAATAATTGTTTACTTGGGTTTATCCTTTTCATTGGATCCCTTAATGGAAATAAGGCTTTCCTTAATGAGTGACCATTCTTCTTTGTGATCCCTAAGGAGACAATGCTTTCCTTAGGCCTGATTGATTTTCTTGATCCTTATGGAGATAATGCTTCCTTAGGCCTAATTGTTCTCTTGTCAGATCCCTTAATGGAGACAATATTTTCTTAAGGACTGATCATGTTTGATGGGTCGACTATCATAAGACAATTTTCTATACCTTCGATGCCACCTTTTGCAACATTTTCCTTTTGTGTGGTCTATCATAAGACAATCTCTTACTAGGATAGTGATGACACTTTTCTCTCTTTTTCAACTAATGTCTCTCTTATCTTGGTTTTGGATTTGATGAAGACTTGATTCACTTGGCAGCTTGATGTTTCTTTATCTCCTTGATCTTGATGAGATCATTTATTTTCATTCGATCAAATCTACCATGCGTATTAGTTTTTCTCATGCTCTCACTAAAGTGGGTCCTAAATGTATCATCCTAAAATGTTAGTACTCATAATTGGATGGTCTAGAACCTATTAGACCCCATTTTGGTGGTTTTGAGGCCCGAATGTATGTTATGCTTGATCAAAAAACCTACATTTTCTCCCCCGCTTTTTCTCACCTTCCATGAAATCCCTATGAAATTTGAGACCATTTTCCTGGGACAAGTTAACTGGTCGACTTGTTCCTATTGTTTTTGGCTCAAATTTTTCCCAGAGCCCAATGCTAGGGTCTTCTTTTAGGTTTTTCAATTGTGGTTTTCCTAGATCAAATTTTTATCCCAAATTTACTATGAAAATAACTCATATCTCCTCACTTTCCATATCATCATTAAGTGCAAACATAAGTCAATCAAGTGAAAGCATTCAAGTTGTGCAATTGACAATTTGGATTCAAGATTTAAAGACAAGCATCCAATTCAAGATCTCCAACTCTCCATTTCTATAAGATCTATTCAAGAAAAGGAAATCTTCTCTAATTGATACAATTTTATCTCCCATGATGGCCAAGTAGAGGAATTCTCAATTAATAAAGGAGATTCATCCAAACATCCTTCTCTCTTCTTCTTTGCATGTGGTTATCAAGCATGTCAACACTCAAGTTATAGGAGTGGAAATCATATACCTATAGGTTTATGAAGGAATCTTTGATTCTACATATCATTCCAAGGTCAACTCTATGGATTCCAATCACATTCAAGCATCTTTATGGATTTGAGAGATTATCCATTCATGAGGGCTTCATACAAGGTAAATCAACAATTTCCTTTTACATTACTTTCATTTATATAATTTCTATTGTATTTCAAGATTGAATCCTAAATAGGATTTTGACCAAGGAAACTCCTTTCCACAAATTTTTTCCCTAGTTTTATGTGTTCAGGAATAGGTTGTAGAGTTGTGATTCTGGATCTGGGTAATACAGGTGTAGTTGCAGAATTCAAGAAATTTTCATCAATTTATTCTAGGAAAAAGTTGGCTTGTCCCCAAAAACTTGACTTATTCCCAAAAATTTGAATTGTACCTTCCATTTTCCCGTAAAATTTTTAGGACAAATAGATTCAGGTCCTTGATTTCCAGATCTCTAGTTACAACAAGATCCAAGATTCTAATGATAGTCAAATTCAAATTTGAATTTATATCTTCTCCATCTTGTTTCTAGGTGCACTTATTATTCCTTATTTTCCTCTATAGTTACTTTATTAAATCATATCTATCCTTTATACTTTATCATATCGCATCTATCCTCTTAAGAATCCAAATCCCCCTATGACATAGATCTTGCATGAGAACCCTTCCTCCTTTTGGTTCTGATAATCATATTTTTTTTAAGGGTGGGTTTGTATTCTAATGTATACCACAAGATCTTGGTGAGTGATCTAAATATTAGTATTTGCCACCATTTTAGTCTATACAGAAGCTACAAAGAGAGTGAATAGGTGAGAGCCTAAGAGGAGCTAAAGAGACTAGCACAGGTGTGAAGGGGTCTCTCAATGGTGAGAGCTAGAGAGACATGAATCCACTGATGGAGAAAATAAATAAGAAGCATAGGTTTTTAATAGGTTGGGTTTTGATGATCTGTATGTTAGATAAGGGTACAAAGAAGAGATATGTGACTATGTTTGAGAGGGAAATACACAATTTTATGAAAGAGGTGTGAGATTCCTTAGAGGAGATATGGAAGTCTAAGAGGAGAAAAGGGAAATTTGTGAGATGTAGATGTAGTATATGAATATAATTTTGAGATATAATTTCCAATGATGTATAAAGGTCCAATGTTTGATGAGGAACCTGGTGAAAAGTGAGAGTCACTTGAGGAAGAGATTGAGAGGATTGAACACTTATTCAATGCACAGATAGAGAAAGTTATAGATACAATGACTGAACTTGATAAAGAAGATATGAATACAACAGTGGACTGTGAAAAGTGTGTAGATGATAAATAAGAGAATGAGAAGGATGTTAGGAAAAAAAGAGAATGACATAAAATCTGAATATATTGATTTCAAATTGTCTTTGTTTACATGGTTGAAAATATATTGAGAGTGCAATTGCATAATTCATATATGGGTGTTGAGTGTTTATGTGTAGAGAATTTTGAGTATGATGCAAGACATTGGTGGAGGTGGTTGAGTTGTAGTGGAAAAAAAGAGAATGAGAAGGATGTTGGGGCAAAAAAGGAGAATGACATAAAATTTGAAGATGTTGATTTCAATTTGTCTTTGTTTACATGGTTGAAAATATATTGAGAGTGCAATTGCATAATTCATATATGTGTGTTGAGTTTTTATGTGTAGAAAAATTTGAGGGTGATGTTAAGACATTGGTTGAGGTGGTTAGTTTGCAGTGGAAATGATTCCACAAAATAAAAAAGAGGAGAGTAGATAGTAGTTAGAGGAGAAGAAGAGAAACTTATTGGTGGAGGAGATTATACTATGATGGATACAAGTCTAGGAGAGGGAAGAAGAGAAGGATATAAACTTGGTGGTGAAGGAGAACAATAAGATTCCCAAATAAGTATTGGAAGAGGCAAAGGAAGGAGATAGCTTTGTCTACATAATCATGATGGAGTTTGTTGTAGGTTTCTAGCAACCTGGTAGAGTTGTCCAAGTACTCCGTTCCATTTTTTGATTCCCACTCACATGTTTTTTTGATATGATGTGTCTAATGAAGGGGAATTTGGGTCCACTGAAAATCTTGCATCACACAAAAAATTGGTATTTTTCACTTTATATTAACTTTAGGTGATAAAAAAATTAATGCAATCATTTATAGGCCTCTATGTACCTAAAAAAATGTCCAAAATGACATAGGAGATTAAAAATATTTAATATTTTTGGCTTATGTGTAAAGGTAATTGCACATTTCAGTAAGGGAAACATCTTTGTACCATTTATAATGATAAAATCACAAAATACCCCTCTTGACAAGGGAACAAGGAATGAGAAGAATCATGCACTCATATTCATTGAATGGTTACATAAAAATGGGAAAAGACACATTTTTGGCACCCACTTGGGAAAATTGAAAAGACATTTCTTTAGGTGGCCTCTTGGAGAATTTGAAAGATCATCTATTTGTTATGTGTTTCTTTCATTTATAACCATGTGTTGTTCATCAAGAGGGGGAGTGAGATTTCCAAGAGACATGAGGATTCTATAAAGGGGAGGCTTGGGCTAGATGTTATTCATTCAGAGTTGAACTTCTTCTCTCTAGATATAAAGAGGATTAGTAAGAAGTGCAGAAGTATGGCTTATATCTCGATCTTGCAAATTTATAAATCCTAAGTGGCTAATATTTTATAATTGAATAATGCATATTTCATTTGATTAAATAGAAGAGCATGTGTGATATTTCCTTTTATTGAGAACTAGAAGGAAATTTATTTTTATCAATTTATTTTTATTCTCTTTGTTATGCTATATATGAATATTGGGTGTAGTAGCCTCATATAGTCTAAGAGACAATGTGTTTTGAGTGTACTAGGGGAGTACCTACATCTTATTTTATAGAGATTTCATAAATATATTTTTTAATTAAATTGTAGGTACATTAATTGAATTTTTACTTTCAATTTTCTATTTTATATTTGATTTATTTGTTGTTTCAATAATTATCCATATTGGTAGGACATTTTTAGATTAGGTTACACATAATGATTATGGACTACAACCTAGTTCTATTTCAATTTACATTAAAATTTTTTGCATAAAATATCCTCATCATCATTAACATTTCCTTGATTTCCCCTACTTGAAAATTCTAATTCATTCCCATTATAGGGACTTCTAGTACCATGCCTACCATTCACATTCATTATTAATCTTTTAGTGTACAAAAACATTTGTGGAAAAGGTGAGATAGGAGCCACCTTATAGTGATGAAAAACATGAACTTAAGATCTTTAATATCATTTCACTCATCAAATTTTATAATGTGGTCATTAACCACGTGCTTCTAATCAAAATCAATCGAATGGGGTTGTCTTAAAACCTTCAAATCACAATGGTTAGTCCTTATCACATACTTATTGGTGCAGGAGCACCTAGGTAGGGCTAAACGGTAACCTAGGGCTTCTAATTTGTTTTTGGCTTGTAGTGGTCTTAGCCACACAAATAGTATAATAATGGGAATAGATAGGTCCTAGGATGTACTGAGTTAGATTAGGAGCTCTTATTAGGTCCTTAATGACTTTCTTTGCAAGTAATGTCCAAATATGTCATGTTGCCAATATTGTGGCAAAAGTGGTAATTATGAATTTAGGGGTCAAATTGGACAAGGAAGTGTTTAGGATACCTATTTGATTATTTTTTAGCCTAGATATGTAATTGGTTAGGTTATTGAGTTGATTGACCAAGTTGGAAGCAAGAATCACAAAAGTTGTCAATGTTGTCATTGACAACATTGACAACATTTCTTGCAATGATGTCTTTTCGAGCATTTGGGTTTATAACTGTCTTAAAATTTCAATATAGGGTCATGGTAAAATATATAAGGCCTCCCTCTACCTTTTTATGGTGTTGGTTGACTTTTCAATTTATCTGTACGGACTATGTTACTGAGAAACCAGTTACAGTTAAGCAATTTATTTGCATTTTTGTGTTTGATGGATTGAACTCTACATTTTATTTGGTGCATGAGTTAGGGGGTGTAAATTATTGATTTTGTATGTGACTGGTTTTTTTTTTTTGTACATTTTTCTTGTTTATGTAACAAATTTCCTATTTTGCAGTGGCGCTGGTCTAAACCAGGCAGTTTCTCAAAATGGGGTCATAACTTGTCTTTCCATCATGGAATCTCTGCAGACCTTTTGAATTAGGAATATGACTCCTAGTAAATATTGTATAGTTAAGGAGGGGCCCTAGGAGGAAAGAAAGCTATTTTTAATGTGATGTCCTAGGTGAGCTAGAGTTGCATGGCTAGGGATCACATAGAGTTGCAGAGGTGTTAGGAGGGATTGAAAGCATTAATTGCTTCAATTAGAGCATGTGAAGAGGTGGAAACATGTGTGTAGAAGTACCAAATTCAATAGGAAGCTTCGGTGAAGGATTCTTGATGGTGAAAGCAAAGATTCTGATGGCCATGCTTTGTTTGCATTGAAACCCTTGAATTTAGGCTTGTTTGTAGGAACCCACTATACAAACAGCTTGGGAGGATAAGACCTCAAAAATATTTTTGGTCTCTATAAAGGGTGTTAGAATCAAAGGTTAGTTTTCCATCTTGTTAAGGGTTATTTCAAGTTATTTGGGAAAAAGTTCCTAATTAGGCCTAATTGCTTGTAGCCCTATTTTGGGTGAATTTGCTATGTTTCTTGGAACCCCTTTAGGGTTCTATTTAAAAGTGTGTTTGTAGGAATCAAATTTGATCCAATTGAAATCCTAGAAGCCTACCTCTTCATGTGGGTTTGATCTTGATCATGTTGGATCATTTTGTGAAGATGGTGCAAGAAGAGCTCCAATGGGCTAGGTGATGTGTGTTTTGATTCCTTGATTGGTGTCTACAAGTTGAAAGGAGAAGAATCTTGTGTAGAGAATCCTTTGAATATTAGGGTTAGGAAAGAACCCTATTAGGTCAAAGAAGTGGCCTATAGGATACCCTAGAGGGAGATTGGGTACAGAGCAAGACTCATGGTTACATTAGATTGGTATCAGAGAAAGTTAAAGACTTGGGATAATAGTATTTGTCTATAGCTGCTGGTGAATCATTGGGAGAGTTGAGCATGGTGACTAATGCAAAGATGGCTAAAGAGGTGGATGAGAAAAAGGAGAAGCATAGACTCCTTGAACAAGCCTTAGAAGGAATGAAGATAAGGCTAGAATAAGTTGCTAATGCAGCCAAGAACAAAGAAGTAGAAAGTAGCGATAGGGGTACAATGATTGCTAAGGAAGACATTATCCCTGAACTAGACCCTGTCTTGAATGAAAAACCCTTCTTTAAAGCCATAAAATCTCTAGGAGGGAAGGCATTGGAGGGAATAACACTGTTTAGCAGGAAGATGGACATTGAGGCAATGATGGATTTGATTGAAGGAATTGATAACCATTTCAAATGTGAAGGTGTGATAGAGGCACAGAAGCTCAAGGTGGCCAAGTAAAGACTCAAAGGGTCAGCACTAATATGGTGGAAGTATATTTAAGATGAGAGGATTAGAATGGGCAAGTAGCCTATAGCCAATTGGAATGCCATGGTGACCAAGCTAAAATAAAACTATCTTCTAGAGGACTATGAGATTCAACTCCATAGGAAAAGGCAAAATATGAAACAAAAAGACATGGATGTGGCCTCTTATACAAAGGAGTTTCAGAGATTATGTCTTATGTCCAAGCAACAAGAAGAAGAATCAATCAAGGTAGCAAGGTACTTGGGTGGATTGAAATGGAACATCCAAGAATAGATTAGTCTATGGAAACCTACCACAGTTCATAGGTTTCATCAACTAGCTCTAAAGGTGGAGGAAAAGAATAGAAAGAAAGGTGACTCTAACTTCAAAAATAGAGGTAGAGGAAGAGACCAATGGGGTCAAAGAGCAGGTTATCAAGGCAGGGGTAGTGTGAAAAGAAACCAAGGTGAAACCTAATTGAATGAGCATAGCAATGAAACTACTCCAAGAGGGGGTTACACCAAAGGTAGGGGTAATAAAGGTAGCTCTATCAGAGGAAGAGGGTCAGGTAGAAGCAAATCATACTTTGCAAGTATGAAGTGTTACTATAACCACCTAGATTTGGTCTACTCTGACCATAAACCCTATTTTCCCTAAGTGTGATCTTACACCCAATTATGTCCAGACAACTCTTCAATCGGCTAACATAATTCATTCGAATCATATTTAATCTCGTAAGTGATCTAATCACTAATTTACATTAATCACTTTAGCCAATCCAATCTATTCAAATCAATTCAGTCAATTCAAATCAATACCTAGCTAAGGTAATTAATTTAAAATGGAATTAATGAAATCCTAATCATACCTCATCACTTGCAAAATCAATCCCCTAGCCTAATTGATTCAATTTGGCTATAGTCCTAATTAATTATTACAAAGCAATCAAAATCTTAAATGATTAATTAAAATCCCTATTATTGAGTGAATATGTTATTACAAAAATTCATTTCATTAATATTCCCTATAACCTAACCAATCTCAACTACCCAACCATGAGTTCAAACTCATCCCAACCCCTTCTCACATGCTAATTCTTCTTAATTAGCTAAGTAACCCTAATTAGCTAATCCCCCCTCCACTCATTATCTCTCCTCCCATCTCTATCTCCTTAATCACATGCCTTAAGCCTTAATCCTAATCCTAAGCTACCCTTAAGCTTGTCACATTCCTAAATCTATGATTAGGAATTCAACCCTCCCCTAAACTCAAAGTTATCAAGCATGCCCTTAAACCCTCACCCATGCTTCTCAAACCCTCACCCATACCTCATTAATGTTTTCATAAAAGAAGCATTAATGGTTCTTACACATTCTCTTCCACACTCCTCATTAATGAGTCTTACACCCTCATTAATGACAACCCTTCTAGAGTCTTCTCCCCTTCCTCCATTTCCTCTATAAATAGGATAGATTTTGAGCTCAAATGACCCTTTACTTTAGATTCTTTTATTTTGTTTATTTTTGTAATGCTCCTAATTTTGAAGAGTTGAAAGTATTGTTATGCTACTCATTTTTATATAGAGTTATATTGCATCATAGTTTTAATACCTTGTATTGTTATAACCTTCATTTCTAGAGCTAGGATGCATGTTTCTTAAGCATATTTCTTATAATTTTGATCATTTTTAGATTACTTTTCATTTGAATCTTCCATTCTTAGGTTGTATTTGTCACTGGAATATGCATAATCTGAGGAACATTATGTCATTTTTCATACTCCTAGATAGGAAGCAATAGATCAATTTTGGTGATTGCTATGTTTGCTAATATTTTTTTTTCACTAATGCAATGATCTATTGAAGTGTTGTGTCTCTCTTAACATGTACAAAAATCATACACACATCTCTGGCGCCCACTGTGTGGCAAGATTGCTTGAAATTTTATGAAATTCTTCTCTTTGCCCTTGACATTTTAAAAATTCACAGGCAGTTTATCATTTCTCGGAGCAACTTATCATTTCCGGTAAATCTTTTATCATTTCCAGGAGCAACTTATCATTTCCAGCCAATATTTTATCATTTTTTGGAGTTTTAATATCGTCTACCATTGCATTTATGGAAGGTAAAATTTGGACATAAAATTGTTTCTGGTAGCTTATTTTTCATTTTTGGTACATGTTATCGTTTCACATAAAAGGATTAACATTTTGAGTGAAGATTATTGTTTGGGGTCAAAATTTTATCATTTTTGGGTTTTATCATATTGGGTTTCTAAAATATCATTTGGCGTCAAGAGAGAAAAAATAAAGAGTTCTGTCATTGGCAAATTTGATTTCTAACTTTCTAACGTGGTTGTTTTCATGATTGTGATTTTATTTTTGACAGGCTAACTAAGTGCTTGCAGGTTTCTAAGAAGGAGATAAGAAGACAATACTAACATGTGTGGTTGCAGGGATCTTCAACTGATTTCAATACTAACCCTTTTTTTTTTAATCTTTCAAAACTTAACACCATTTTCCCAATATGTGTCAAGTCAACTAGATTATTATGCTCTTTTTCTCTTGAGGAAAATTAGAAAATCAGACGTTGGTTTAACACTTATGGAGGGATTTGGGGGTGAATGAACAAGCAAACTCACATTGTTTAATTAAGTTGGAATAAGAAATTGAACAACTCAAAGCATTTAACATTGTGGGCTAAATGAGCAAACTCATTATCTAAGTTTTGGAATCAGAAATTGAAAAACAAAATCATTTAAATATTGTAGAAATTGAACAACACAAATTTACTTTCAAGCATTTTGTTTTCCATAAAGTAGGAACATCTTAAATCGAGCACAACGTTTCTTGAGGGAACGAACTGTTTGGTTGACTCTTTATTGGGAGAAAATGGCATGGATTTGGAGAGTATGCTCTTCTTCTTTGGAGGAATCAGAAATATAGACGTCCTACGCTTACCAATCCTTTGTACACTTATTTAATAGTAGAGGGCCTACTGGTTGAGGAAAAAATCTCCCAGGAATGACCCAAGTGAGGACAGATTGTACGCCAACCCTTCCAACTCACTATAAATAATTGCTTCCTATTAGGCCAAAGCCTCGGAAGATAGAGTCAGTTTTTTTCATGAAATTTATACATCATTATTTGAACATGCTTGGGTATGTGTAGAGTAGAGCCGCTTGAATATTTATTGTGAGACTACACATATTTGAGTACTCATAGGGCTACATGCTTCAATTTTGTCTTGTGCAATTCTATGGGAGACAGTTTCAAACAGATTGCCCAAAAATAGAAAATACTTAAACTGAAAGAATTCATGATTCACCCCCAGAAGGCTGATAATCATTGTGCAAGGAAAAAATAAATTTCCCCAAGACACTCTTCATATCATTCCCTCACTCGTGTCTGGAGTCGGCTAATACAACATCATAACTAGAGCCATTGTGTGCTTGGTGATGGATATATTCTGATTATCATTTGAGTGTGTACCTAAGTCAATGAGCAAGGATTTTCATTCTCTACCTAGAAAATAGGGTATAAGGATGTGTTTTTCACCCTTTAACAATGCAACAATGCTTGATGTAACTAAAAATCATTAAAAAGATAACACCTTAAAACAAGCAACAAAATTCAAACCTTGGTCTACATGTATTTTTCACTCACTAGAAAGATGCAAACACACCCTATTATCAGACAAGTTTGCACAAACTTCAAAATAGTATTGCATCATATCTACAGAGAAAGGTTTCATCTTGTATTTCCAAGCTCGCATACAAAGTTTCGCATCTAGGACACAGTGTACCTGCATAGTTGCCTCTCAGAGAATTCAATACTTTTGGATACCCTTTTAGCTTTTTAGTCTAGTCCCATTGCTTTTACTGGTCCATCTGTCATTGTTTCACAACTTTCTTATAAGTCTACCTTCCATGTCTTTTTGGATCTTCACAATTGGTCCCGAATCATGTGGTCTTTACACTCAACAAAATAAACTTGATTCCCATCTCACTATCAAGGCACTCTAACACCCTCTGACACTGGAGTCACTTACTTCAAAAAATTGATTCTCATTGGTTCCCACCTCACTATCAGGGCATTCTAACCCTCTGACACTGGAATCAATCACTTTGAAACATCAAACCCAAACTCACACATTTGGGGACAATTTGGAAATCCTTTTGGCACCATTCTGAGACTTTGATCAAAATAATCTTATGATGACTGAAAACACATGGGATAGATTGTTAGGATGAGTTTAGAATAATTGAGAGGGGAGGGGTGAATCAACTATCCTCAGGTCTAGATGTATTTAAAACAACTTTCTGTACTTCAGAACTACTCGGCAGCAGTAGCATAAATCAACAACTTTAATCATGCAGTTTACTGTCAATTGAAATTAGCTTGTAGTAACATAAAAGTAAAGCAAACCATAATCATTCACACAAGTTGACACAAGTATTTAATGTGGAAACCCAATATGGGAAAAACCACCAGTAACATGCTACCAAGTTTTCACTCTTCTGAAGTGATGCCCTGTGAGGAGCCAACCCTGTTAAAGGTTACAATAACACACTGCTAGGTGTGACCTGGTTAAAGGATTTAATCACCCTGTCAGGAGTGGGCTTTTTAGAGGACTTAGAACATTCCAATTTGAATGTCACCTTGTTAGAGGATTTATAAAAATGACTGTTAAGTCAACCTTGTTAAAGGATTTAACTAATACAATGGTAAGAAAGTATTCAGCAGTTTGTGATCTGGTACATACAACTTAATTTGCAATTCAGATCCAATTACATCTCTAATGTTAACTTACTGGATAGCCTACATTGTCATTTCAACCTTGTGATCTGCTTAAAAATCCGTCAAGCAATCACACATGTAACTTTCTACATTTTGCCTTCTCTGCTAGATCATGCCAAACAGTAAGTCAACTATGAAAAACCACTTGCATACACATACATTCATCCACACTTGCACACGCAATGAATAACCCCTTGAGATTATTATATACCTCTCTGTCTAGGTCAGATAAATATTTTGCCGCTTAAACAAGATTGTAGATCTTAGGTTAGGTCAGATCCAATGGATCATTCCATCTTTGCATTACATTTACTTCTCCAAAGTAGTCTCTAATTAAATCTTGAAACCATGTATTAATTACGGTTACCCATACATTAAATGGCATGGATCAATCTTTAATTAATATTTCATATCCCAATAAAATCAACTAAGTCGGCCAAAGATCTCAAATCTCATCAATAATCAAACTTCTGTAAGTCGGCCTTCATTACTATTTTCACTCAGAAATTTCAATGGTGCTCAACATTGAGCAACTTTTTACTCATCACAAACAACTTTACTCAGCACAAGCAACTTTTCTCGTCAGAAGCAACTTTACTCGGCACAAGCCAAACTTCCTCGGCACAGAATAGCCAAAAAAAAAAACTATCTTTGAAAGATAAACAACTAATTACTTTGCCAGAGTGCCAACTACTCAAATACCCTTTGAATTTCCTTAACTCAACCATTCACTTGGTCTTCTTGTTAAATCTTTTTTATCAATAATAGATATGGTACTCAAACAGATAGAAATAGTCTCACTAGTAAAGGTTTGACATCAATGACAAAAATAACAATTGCTTGCATTGTCACTTTCCAACAATCTCCCTCTTTGACATTGATGGTAACACAAAATATTAAACAATTATTTAACAAGCATAGTTACTAACCAATCCAAAAATTTACCTGTGTTCCTTGATATGAATAAATCTTCATTAATGTCTTTAGCTTCGTTCTAATTCTTATCTGTAAAACATTTCTCCCTCTGTGTCTGTAATCACACTGTAATCATCTGTAGACTCCCTCTAAGTAGATAATCACTTTAATGTTTTCAATAGTAACTTTTGCCTCTATGTAATCTTTCCCTCTTTGTAATTTCTCTTTCTCGGCAATCTCTTCCTTCACTTCTTCCTCTTTATAGCTAATCTCTCCCTCTTTGAAAACAATGCCAAAGACGTCAATATATTTATTATGTAGATCTTCAGTATCATGCTGATCCTGTCATCTTCAGTATGACTAATTTTTATTTTCTGTCCTTGTTCATCTTCACAACTTTAGCCAGCATCCTAAAGTGTGACTTACTGTGCATCAATGTGTCATATTTTCTGAATGAAATATTTGATGCAATAGTACCATATAGAACCTAATTAGCCTCAGTTAGGGGAATCACCCCCACTTTACCTTATAGATACTCATGAGCATCCTTGGGTATTGCTTTTGTGAATATGTCTACTAATTGTTCTTTAGTGTTCACATAATCCAGTCTCACTTCTTTACTCTGAACTAGCTACCTCAAGTAATGATACTTGATAGCTATGTGCTTTGTCTTTGAGTGCATCACAATATTTTTAGAAATATTAATAGAACTTGTATTATCACAATATATGACAACTGGATCAGTGATTTCTTCCTTCATACCTTTCAGTAATATTTGCAACCACACAATGTTAGAACAGTTAACTATTGCTACCACATACTTAGCTTTAGTTGTAGATTGTGAGGTGCAGTTCTATTTCTTTCTTGTCCAAGAGATCAATCTTTTTCCTATAAGAAATGCTCCACCACTAGTGCTTTTCCTGTCATCAACATTTCCAGCCCAGTCAGAATCAGTGTAAACTCTGAGTTCAAACTTCTCATTCTTTTTGTAGTATAGACCATAGTCCTCAGTTCTTTTCAGATATCTCAAAATTCTTTTGACTACCATCATGTGAGTTTCCTTGGGATTAGTAGAAAACCTTGCAACAATCCCAACAGCTAAGGCAATATCAAGTCTACTATGAACAATATACTGTAGTTTTCCAATCATTGACCTGTAGAGTCTTTGGTTCACTTCTTTTGTGTCATCATCTTTTGTTAACTTCTGTCTAGTAGCCATGGGTGTACTCACTGGTTTGGACTCTTCCATTCTAAAATTTTTCAGTATCTCTTTGATATATGTAGATTGAATGATATAGATGCCATTCTTTATTTGATAAATTTGTAAGCCAACAAAGAATTTATTTCACCAAACATAGACATCTCAAACTCATTTTGCATCTCTATTGCAAATTTTTGACATAACACATCTTGTCCACTAAATATGATGTCATCTAAAAAAAATTCAGCTAATAATGTACCTTTGCTTTGCTCTGTCTTCAAGTACAAGTTGTTGTAATTGGTTCTTGCAAATCCAATCTGGATTAGATAATTATGAAATCTCTCATACCATGCTCTTGGCGCTTTCTTCAATCCATATAATGCTTTTTGCAATCTACAAACCATATCCCTTTTGTTTGGGTCTACAAAATCATCATCTTGTTCCATATACACTTCTTCCAAGATTCCATTGAGAAATGCAGATTTCACATCCATCTGATAAACTTTGAATCCTTTGTATGCTGCATATCCAAGTAAGGTTCTGACACCTTCCAATCTTGCAACTGGGGTGAAGGTTTCGCCATAGTCAATTCCTTCCTCCTATGCATAACCGTCGCATACCATTCTAGCTTTGTTTCTTGTCACTTCTCCATGTTCATTTAGTTTGTTTCTGAATACCCACTTAGTGCCAATTATATTTTTATCCTTTGGCCTAGGCATAAGTGTTAAATTTTTGTTCTTCTCAATTTGTTCAATTTCCTCATTCATTGCTTGTATCCAATCTTCATTTTCTAAAGCATCTTTCATTGTTTTGGGCTCAAATTCACATAAAAGACGTGTTATTTTTTAGCTTACTTCTTGTCATAATAGAAAAATCCTTTGACCTAATGATTTGATCAGAATTGTGATTCCTTCTCACATATTTTTCTAGGGTAGGCTCAGTCCTTGCTTTAGGTTCATCATTTGTGTTTAGTTTTGGTTGATTCTGTGACTCGACATCTCCATCAGATAGCTCAGCTTTCACTTGCAGTTGCTTGGCAACTCCACTCTGTGACTCGACAGGTGCATGCTATTGTACAGCAGTAGTCTCAGGTAGTGAATTAGAATCTTCCTCATCTAGATATACGAATGATCTATAGCTTTTAGGTTCTTGTGTACATTCAACTTCATTTCTTTCTACAAACTCATCAATTCTTACATTTGCACTTTCAACAATTTTTTTAGTATTAGAATTCAAACATTTGTATGCTTTGCTTTTGGTTTAATAACCAAGGAATATAACTTCTTCACCTTTATCATCTAGTTTTCAATTTCTGTTGTCTTTCAGTATAAAACATTTTCTTCCAAAGACTTTAAAACACTTTACACTAGGTGCATAACCATACAAAAGTTCATAAGGTGTAGCATTTGTACCTTTCTTGACTTGAACTCTATTTAGTTTATAGACTGCAATACTTATAGCTTCTTTCCAATACTTCTATGCAACATTTTTATCCATCATTAGTGTTCTTGCACAGTCCATAATAGATTTGTTCCTTCATTCAGCAATACTATTTTATGGAGGAGTCCTAGGTGTAGACATCTGTCTCTTTATGCCTCAGTCATTGTAAAACCTATTAAACTCATTAGAAATAAACTCTCCACCTCTGTCAGATCTTAAGAATTTCAAACTTTTTCCTATTTCCTTTTCAACTTTAGCTAAGTACCATTTAAATAACTGGAATGCATCAGATTTTTCTTTGAGAAACATTACAGTCATCATCCTTGAATAATCATCAACAAATAGAATAAAGTATCTAGCACCACAATAGCTTCTTTCTCCAATGGGGCCACAGAGATAAGTATGGACCAATTCCAAAATTTCCTCTGATACATGTGTTTTTCTCTTGAAACTAGACTTAGTCATCTTTCCTAGTTGACATTGTTTACACATAGAATTCTTAGGTTTCTTTAACTTAGGTAGCCCTCTAGCCTTTTTCAGTTTACTTATGCTTACCAAGTTATCAAAGTTCACATGACACAACCTCTTATGCCATAACCAAACATCATTGAACTATGTGAAAAAACATGTTTCTTAAGACAAATCTAGATAAAATAAGTTACCTTTAGTCTGATCACCACTTCCAACATGTTCTCCAGTAGAGTCATAGATCTTTGCCTTTTTGTGATGGAATTCAACTTTGTAACCAGAATTTTTCAACTGTGCAACACTCAACAAATTGTATTTAAGATCATCAACCCAATACACATCATCACATCTAATTTTGTCAATTAGGTTAATCAATCCATTACCTTTGATAAGACATGGTGAATCATTACCAAATTTTACATATCCTCCTTTACATTGGTTTAAGGTGTCAAACTTATCTTTGTCACCAATCATATGATGGGAACAAACACTATCAATGATCCAACGATCATCCTTTCTCATATAAGAGATTAGTGCAATTTTATCATCATCATTAGAATCTTCTTTCATTGCAACATAGACAACTTCTATATCATTGTCATTAGAATTATCAGTGTCATTGTCAGAAGTTTCTTCAGCAATATAACAAGATTTCTTACCTTTGTCTTTGTAGTCCTTATATTTCCTAAAGTCTCAGTCATCCTACCTGTCTTTTTATTATTTGTATTTGTTGTCCCTTCTTTCATCTTTTTCATTTTTATCAGGACATCTAGCAGCTATATGACCAACTTTGTTGCATGAAAAAAAAATAATAGGAAGTTTACCTCTGTATTTTCCTTTTCCTCTGGAGAGCCTTTTTTCCACGAGTGCTTCAAGTTCTTCAAGATCATCATCAGAAGTGTCACTATCACTGTCCACATGTTTCTTTCCTTTCTTAGATTTATTGAGAACCAGCTATGATCTAAAAGTAGAATCAATCCCTTGTAGATTATAATTATCATGATTTGACATTTCAAATGCAGTGAGTCTGCCTATCAGATTTTCCAAATTCATATTATTGTTAGGAGTACATCTCAATTCTTGAATTATAGAAACTCTAATAACATATACATGAAGTAAAGTTCTCAGTGCCTTTCTCATGATGGTGTTCTCATCCATTGTTCCATTAGCCCCTCAAATGGCATTTACAACTTCTTTTATTCTACCATAGTACTGAATGACATTTTCACCTTCTTACATTTTCATCTCATCAAAATTACCTCTTAGACTTTCTGATTTATCCCTCATCACATTTGTGTCTCCACCATAGACAGTTGCAAGCTTGTCCCACATCTTGATCTTTTTGCTCCAAGTACCTTCAAGCTATTTTCAGGAGACCAAAGCTCTGATACCAATTGTTAGGACGAGTTTAGAATAACTAAGAGGGGAGGGGTGAATCAGTTATGCTTAGGTCTGGATGAGGTTAAAAAGCTTTTTGTACTTTAGAACTACTCGACAGCAGTAGCATAAATCAACAAATTTAATCATGTAGTTTACTGTCAATTTAAATTAGCTTGTAGTAACATAATAGCAAAGCAAACCATAATAATTCACACAAGTTGACACAAGTATTTAATGTGGAAACCCAATATGGGAAAAAACCACCAGTAACATGCTACCAAGTTTTCACTCTTCTGAAGTGATGCCCTGTGAGGACCCAACCCTGTTAAAGGTTACAATAACACACTGCTAGGTGTGACCTGGTTAAAGGATTTAATCACCCTATTAGGAGTGGCCTTGTTAGAGGACTTAGAAAATTCTAATCTGAATGTCACCTTGTTAGAGGATTTATACAAATGACTATTAAGTCAACCTTGTTAAAGGGTTTAACTGATAAAATGGTAAGAAAGTATTCAGCAGTTTGTGATCTAGTACATACAACTTACTTTTCAATTTAGATCCAATTACATCTCTGATGTTAACTTACTCGATAGCCTGCATTGTCATTTCAACCTTCTGATCTGCTTGGAAATCCATCAAGCAATCACACATGCAACTTTCTACATTTTGCCTTCTCTGCTAGATCATGCCAAACAGTAAATCAACTATGCAAAACCACTTGCATACACATACATTCATCCACACTTGCACATGCAATGAATAACTCCTTGAGATTATCATATACCTCTTTGTCTAGGTTTGATAAATCTTTTGCCGCTTAAACAATATTGTAGATCTTAGGTTAGGTCAGATCCAACAGATCATTCCATCTTTGCATTACATTTACTTCTCCAAACTAGTCTCTAATTAAATCTTGAAACCAAGCATTAATTACGGTTACCCATACATTAAATGATGTGGATCAATCTTTAATTAACATTTCATATCCCAATAAAATCAACTAAGTCCGCCAGAGATCTCAAATCTCATCAATAATCAAACTTCTGTAAGTCGGCCTTCCTTACTGTTTTCACTCGGCAATTTCAATGGTGCTCAGAATTGAGCAAATTTTTCCTCGTCACAAACTTTACTCGACACAATCAACTTTTCCTGTCAGAAGCAACTTTACTCGGCACAAGCCAAACTTTCTCGACACAGACCAGCCAAAAAAAAAACTATCTTTGAAAGATAAACAACTAATTACTTTGCCAGAGTGCCAACTGATCAAATACCATTTGAATTTCCTTAACTCAACCATTCACTTGGTCTTCTTATTAAATATTCTTCATCAACAATAGATACAGTACTTAAACAGATAGCAATAGTCTCACTAGTAAAGGTTTGACATCAATGACAAAAATAACAATTGCTTGCATTGTCACTTTCCAACAATAGACCCTATGGTCTTAACAACAAAGAACAAGAGATTCTCATTAAGACCCTATCTAAGAAAATGCAAGCTTTGAAATCTGAAATTCAAGAATCAAAGGAAGAAAATGATACCTCATCAAATGGGTGTTCACTAAGATCAATCTTTCCTCTTCTCTATGATCAGAAGACACACATGTCTTTACATTCTTCAAAAAAGGAGAAACCTACCCATGGTAATCCTATCTTTTATCAAGAGATTATTTCACAGGATCATGTCAATATTATCTTTTATGAACGTCCTCATAATCTTAAATCCAACATCTCTTTGGAGAGTTCAAGTGGATCTACATGTCCAAGGGATACATCATTTACTCCTTTGAGACGATCTTATCCAACAACGCTGGTAGATCTTCTTGAAAACAATCTCATCACATTGCCTCAAACCACCTCATGTGGAATGTCATTTGTGAGTACCTACTATGACTATCACCAAAATAATGAGCATAAAACTTCACATTTCATGGAGTTAAAACATAAAATTCAAGATCTAATTGATGATGTCATAATCAAAGTTGACGATGCTAATGAATTATCAAATAAAGATACCAATCCCAAGCATGATCAAAATCATGAACCTATGTCTAGAAATGAGCTACATACTACTTCTACTTCTTCCACTATTCCTCCATCTAACAAAGCTTCAAGGATATCCAAGTATCCTCCATCACGCAAAAATTCTAATGCTTTTCATGATAACTATGTCTACCCTGAAGGGATACTTTTAAAAGAAATCCAAGCTAATCTATATCTTGCAGCAAGTACATTCTACGCTCCTAAGATCAAATACTCTAAGTTTTCATGTACTTCAAAGCCTATTTTGGATAATTCCCCAACAATCCTTGAAGAATCCCTTAAGAATATTAAAACTCCTAACTTTTCCTTAGGATTGGGTCCATGTCAAGAGGATAATAAAAATAACAAAGAAACAAGTCTTACTAATGATTAAGATCAAGACATTATCCTATCCCCTCTAACACTGGATGAAGATCCCATATCCCTGCAATCTGAAGATGATCCCCTGGTATCTTTTCATTTCTTCTAAGAAGATACCCTTCCATCTCAAGAGCTACATAGCCCTCCATGTCCTAAGAAAGATCTTAATACTTCTAAAAATTCTATTGAAAATCAAGAGCAAGGTACTCTTCCTGCATTATACAAAGACCCTTGACAAGATTGAGATGTTCCATCATATCTTTCATATAAACCTCCATATCCACCTCAAAAAAATATTATTCCTCCAAATCACTTACATGACAATAAGTTTCCTCAAGCATCAAGGGCTCCAATTAGAATGGCTCCTATCAAAGTTACACATGAGCCTATGGGTATGAAGATGAATTTAAAACAAAGGATCCTTGGCCAGAAATCTCACTCTAAAGATGTTTATACTCATTTCACACCTCATATTCCCCCACTTGCACGCAAGAATCAGCCTTCTCCATCTCCCAAATCTATCCTTGGTCCATCTATTGAAAATTAGAAAGCTTCAAACCTTCCATCTATATTGGGTCCATATATCCCTCCATCCACTTACCCTATCTCCTATCAAGATCAACAGAAACATGCATCTTTGAAACCTCCATATCAACCCATCCATATAAACCATCCATATTGGTCTTATTCATCCACACATCCCAAGTCTTTTGGAAGAAATTTGGATGTCAAACAAAGAAATCATAAATTCAAGAATCCACTTACATATGAAGATCACTATGTCCAATGTAATCGACATGTGAATACAAAGAAAAAGGAAACATTCAAGAGACCACAAAGGTCCACGAAGAAGAACATAATATCAAAGAAAATATGGGTTCCTAAATCCATCATGGCAGAAGTACGTGTAGAGGTCCAAAATCATCCTTATATTACTTTAATTAATATTCTCATAACATTATAGTTAATATTAATTAATTATATTTGTTATATTCTTCTAATTATTTAATTAAATATGATTCACTCTCCTTAGTATTTAAATTTAGTTTAAATACTACCCCCCTTAATGTATTAAATTTATTTATATAGAATTCCCTCATTAATCCCTTAAATAAATTTTCAATTTATTTATTCCTCCATATGACTTAAATTCTACTAAACTATAATTAATCTAAATTTAATTTAGATTAAGTTAATTTTAACCTAGATCCTACCTTACTACACATCACTCTCACCAAATAGACCTATTTATTAATTAACTAATGTTAATTAAGATAATTTCTTGATTCCTACACCAATTAGTCCTAATTATTTTTTCACAAGTGTGAGCAAATTTCCAAAAATACACTTTTCCAAATAATCCTTATTTGGTGCCAACAAGTTTTCTTACACCTATGATGACACCCTCTTACACTTTCTAAAAGTGTCTCATTGGTCTAAAACTCTTACACCTCTTACAAGATTTTTCACATGTGTAGTTTAAGTACACTTTGACCCATCACATCCAAAGTTGCTCACACATGTGTGAGCAAAGTGGGCCTTTTGCATGGCTTATTTTTTCCTCATTTGGCACCTATGTGGATCCCACATGAGCTCCACCTCATCCAAGCCCTCTCTCTCCTCCAAAAAATCTATAAATAGAGGCCATTGTCAAGAGAAAATCATCTCTCATTTATGCATTGTTATCATGCTAGTTTAGTGCTAGAATTTTAGAGTTATTTTTCATGTTCATTCTTTTAGATAATCTAGAAATCACATCTTAGGCATAATGGTGAATGAATCTAGTTCTTAGTTTCATTTTGATCTTGCATAACATGTTAGTGTAATATTTCATTCTCATCATTTTGGTGAATGGCTTGAGACAAGTTCTTCACACTTGTTCTTGAGCTCTTCATTATCCATTAGCTTGCATTCTAGTTTCCATTCATCAAATCTAGTGGGATTATGATATTTTATTGGTAGAGTACACCCATGATTCTCTAAGAGTAAATCAACAAGGCTTGGGTGCACTTGTTTGGCTCATCGGATGTTGTGATGGATCTCTTATTGTTTTTGGTAGTATACATCTTAGACATGTTTAATGTAGCTTATTGATTATATATCTCTAATTTTTGCATGTCTGAGCATGCTCCCAACAGGTTAGGTTTTAGCACATACATTTTGGCATGCTCGGTGGGACCCACGTCTCTAATTTTCAAAATTTGTAACGTATTTTCCATGTTTTTCAACATTCAGGAAAAATTTTATGCAGAGTCATCTCTACTCTAAGATTACCGTCTGCATTTCTAGACTTCCGTCTACACAAATCACTGTCTCTGCCCTGGAATGGCTGTCTACGCCTAAAAATCATCATCTACACAAAATGGCCGTCTATGCTTAAAAATTGTTGTTTGTGCATAACTTCGTCATCTGCATAGATCATCGTCTTCACAGATCGCCATCTTCACAGATTGCCATCTACGCAGATTGTCGTCTGCGCACTATCATTTCTGTCTCCATATTTCTTACATTTTAAACTAGTCTAATTTCTTAAAAATTTTTATGTAGGAGAAATGCTCTGCTAGGGTTTCATGCGTACAGCGTCCTGCCTGTGTTTCCGCTCCGGGCCATCCATCTGTCACCCCGCATTTACTGCGGGATCCTTTTTGCATTAGGGTTAGCTTTTAATATGGCTCCAGCCAACTTCGGCCCAACAATTGCTGCTGCTACGCGAGTTGAAGCTTCGGATAGCCATGGTGCCTCCTCTGAACAAACGTCCCCACAAGTTCATCCCAAAGGTCTTTCATGAGGTAACCCTGATATTTTTCTTAATCCATAGGAATTTGATTCTTCTTGTGAATGGTTAGAGAAGCATACGTTGATAAGATATTTTGTGGGTCGTACTCCTCCTGAAAGTATCCTTAAAGATTGGGTCAACAAGATCTGTACCCCGCATGGGGTCCGTCTTGATGGTGTGCAAAACCTTACCAAAGGTTTTTTCCTTTTTTGGTTTGCCAACCCTTCTCAGGCGGAAGCGGTTTTTAACCGTGGACCCTGGACTGTTAGGTCCTCGCTACTAGTTTTTCAGAAATGGTCTCGAGACTTTACTATCTCAAATGATAAAAAACTGAGGGTTCTAGTTTGGGTCGAGTTCCCTGGCCTCCCTTTGCCATGCTGGCCGTTGATTGAGTCTATTTCTAAAACCCTCGGCAAGGTCATTGTCATGGAGCATGACAAATTTTTCAATGCCCATCCCCAGAAGCGGGTCTGTGTTGAGGTCGACCTTTCTATGGACCTCAAGGAAACTATTGAAATTTAGATTAGTGCTCTCACCATCTCTCAAAAGGTGCTTTATTTGAATCTTCCCAACACCTGTTATCGGTGTCAATCAGTAGAGCACAAGATCAAAGATTGCCCGCTGGCTACCCCTTGGGTGAAACCTGTGCCTAAAGATGCGCCGACCAAAGCCACCGATGCTAGAAAAAAAGAAGAATGGACTATAGTTACGTGTAAAGGCTGGAATTCCTCAGGTCCTAAGACACCACCAGCCTCTGTTGCTGTGTTGCCATCTCCAGATATGCCCGTTGGTCATACTCTGCTAGTTGATGAACCACTAGTGGTGCCCTTAGTTTCAAACCCTATTTCAAAGGGGAAGAGTTCAGCTACAAAGCCATCCACTCTAGAAGTGGTGCTGGCACCGCCAGCGGCTTCTTTTCCTACTTCTAGGGCTATGCATAGGTCTCGCAGTCCTGATGGTCACACAGAAGACCCAGATAAAAGGCGGTTCACCTCGTCTGAAGAATTTCTCCCCAGCTTTGGTTCTGTTCCAGCCTACTTGCATAATAGCTTCTCCTCTCTTGGGGATGACGAAGCCATGCAAGAGTTTTTATGATTTTTTTGTCCTGGAATGTGCGAGGTCTAACTGACCTCTCTAGAAAGTACTATGTTCGTGATACCCGTCGCAGACTTCAGAATCTGGACATGCTTTATTTTTACAGGAAGTTAAAATTTCTGGGTTTTTGCTTAACTCTGCCTGTCATGTCATATGGCCGGACAGCATTGTCTTTTCCTCTCAGCACGAAGCTGGCAAAGGCAGTGTCATTACTATTCTGTCACCTTTCCTTCATTCTTGTTTTATTGCGCATGGATATGACCCGATGCAATGTGCAACCTAGATTTTGCTATCTCTGCATAATCATTCTTTTGGTGTAATTAATGTTTACGCCCCCAATGATGCTGTCGAAAGATCTCAATTATGGGTCTGGATGGAAGACAACTTGCCTCCAGCTACTTGGGTTATGTGTGGGGACTTTAACATGGTTGATTTGGCTTTTGACAAAGAAGGAACTTTACCCTTTTCACTGGATAGCTAGGGAGAGAGAAGCCTGGTATCACATGCGCAATAAATTGGGCCTTTTTGATCCCAATGCTAACCGCCGCCAATAGGGTGGGGTCTGGCATACTTGGTCCAATTTTAGAGCTGGCTCTGACTGCATTTTTAAGAGGCTGGATCATGCTATGATAACGGCTCAATCTTTTTTCTCCTTTTCTAAAGATCAAGGCCTACCTGTCATTCCTCTGATAGATGTTACCTTGTCAGATCACTTCCCCATTTACTTTTCCATTACTTGGCAGTCCTGTGCCAGGAGAGCTACTCAGATGCAATTTTTTCTCAACACGTCTGTGCTAACACACAATTCCACTATAGCCCACATTCTTCAAGTTTGGAATTTAGCTCCTTAGCCCCATAGTGATACTAGTTGGATTCAGTGGTGGAATAATGCCATTGCCCGCACTGCAAGGTTTCTTCACATTTATGGTTGTCAGCTAGCCTGTTTCAGAAAGCGTGCTTATGAAGCTAGTACTAAGGCTTTGCATAGCACTGCTGAAGCACTTACGCTGAATGCTTTCGATACCGATCTCCAGCTTCAGCTAGCCCAGCTTCGCCATGAGAAACAAATTGCTGATGCCTATGCTGCTCGTGGTGCTCAAATCAAAGCCTGCCTCCATTGGTTGGATGTGGGCGACAGAGCCTCTAAGGAGTTTTTTCAAGCTCTCAAAGCTTGTCATACTAATGTTGGTATTCAAAAGATCAAGCAAGGATCTGAAACCCTTACTGAACTTCCAACCATTCTTTAGGCCTTTGTCCAGCACTATGAGCAAGTCTTTGCTTCTCAGGGCAATTCGACTGCTCGGGATGAAGCTCTCAAGGCTTGTATTGCTGTTACTCCAAACCGCCTAGCGGTTGAGCAGTGTGCCTTTTGTGAGAAAATGCTTACCATCTCAGACCTCAAAGAGGCAGCCTTCTCTATGGCCAATGATAAATATCCAGGATGCGATGGCTTTCCCTGTGAATTCTACAAACACCTCTGGGATGTGGTGGGTCCTGACTTGCACAAAGTTTACCTCGAAGCTTTTCATAACAAAATTATGGGTAACATAATCAACAAAGGAAATATGAAATTCATACCTAAGTCTAGTGATCTAGAGGATATCTACAATCATAGGCCCATCACTTTGTTGAATGTCTCCTACAAGATCATTGCCAAATCTTTAGCTCTCAAGATCAGACATCTCCTTCCCCTTATTGTTTGTCTTGAGCAAACTGGCTTTATCAAGTCTAGGTATATTCTTGATAACATCATTGCTGTTTGGGAAGGGATGGAGTGGGCTTATCAATCTAAACAGGCTACTCTGTTCCTGAAAATTGACTTCGCTAAAGCCTATGACCGCATTGAATGGCCCTTCATTCTCGCTATGCTTCAAGCTCTAGGGTTTGGCCCTCACTTCTTGCAATCTGTGGAAATGATTTTTGGAGATGCTTCTACTTGCATTACCATCAATGGGGCCTAATTTGATACTTTGGGATTTTCAGATCCATCCGGCAAGGTTGTCCGCTGGCTCCTACTTTATATGTGCTTGCTGTAGAAGGCTTTGGGTATTTGCTTGCCAACTCTATCTCCGCTGGCTTTGTTCAAGGCATTTCCCTTCCTGATTCTTCTTCCCAATTGGTTAGTGGTCATTTTGCTGATGACTCCTTTCTCACTCTTATTGAGGATGAGGAGAACATTTCCAATGCCTTAAAGTGCCTGGACACCTTTTTTCAAGCCTCTGGATCAACCATTCAATGGGGTAAAACTCTTTGTTTCAGACAGTCTTTTCTTCCAGCCCCGCCTTGGCTTGATAATTTTGGCTTGAAATGGGTTCGACATGGAGAATTTTTTCACTTCCTGGGCATTCCTTTTGCCTTTCATGGCTCTTCTGTGGATTTATGAAATGCTGTGCTTGCTAAAATTGAGAAAAAATTACAGTATTGGATTTGCAAGCCACTTTTTCTTGCAGGGAAATTCCAGATTTGTTCCAAAGTGCTAGCTACTACCCATATTTACTATTCCTCTTGTTGGGCTCCCTCTAAGGCCTCTTATCTCAAGCTTGAGCGTCTACTCAGAGACTTTCTTTGGGCCTCTGGTGCTGATGGCCATGGGTTTCATCAGGTTGCCTGGGAGTATTGTTGCCTTCTTCATGATTCTGGAGGCTTGGGCCTTCTTTCCACCTAGAAGCAAGGGCTTTCTCTTTGTGCAAAGTGGATTATCCAAGCTCTCACTGGTGATGAGGAATGGAAAATTCTTGTCAGACATTGCATCTCCACTGGATTTCTGGTTCATAGGCCAGCTTGGAAAGGCATTGGCCTCCAGACTTTGCTCATTATGAGAGAACCTGTTCAAATCCAGGGTACCTTCATCATCAAGAGCATTTGGAAAGCTTGGGAAGCTATTAAGCCCTGTCTTCGATGGGATGGGGATGCTTTCCGCAATGGGCTCTCTTTTAATCAGCAGAGCCTCTGGTGGTCTCCTCTGTTTTCCATACAGGGTATACCCTTGGCCAAAACTCAAGGGGATTGTGCTCTGCATTTTTTCAAACGTGGCATTCAGACTCCCAAAGATCTTTTTTCCAGAGTCTCTATGGGGCTCAGATCTTGGGAAGATATGCGGGTTCAATTTCAGCTGGCTCGTACTGATCGCCAGACTTTTGATCTTTTGATCTCGGCTATTCCTACCAATCTGCTTCATAAGATTGGAATTCAGGCTACTAGGCCTTGGTGGAAGGATTGGAAATGGTATCCTGCCATGCCTTTTAGAAATTACAAGCCAAGACTTGGTTATAGGTGGTTATCCCTGCATCTTCCGATGGTGGATATCCTTAACCAGAGATGGCATCTTCATTCGACCACTTCCCACTGGAGCTCTCGCTTTCACACCATCTGGACCGCTATTACTGAGCCCAAGATGGCTCTTTTGTCTTGGTGTCTTTTGTTTCAAGGTCTCCCAGTTGACCCTAGGCTCAAACATCTAGGGGTTCATGACCCTCGATGTCCTTTTTGCGGTCACCCTGAGACCTTTTTGCACATCTTCTGGTTCTATAGGAGAGCTCAACAGTATTGGCAGTGGATTCATGATTTTTTTAAGCCCTTTCGGCCTGAGCCTTTTTCTTGGCATATGATTGTCTTAGGAGATTCTCTGAGACTCCCCTCCAAGTTTACCCAGATTTGGCATAATTTCAAGATGGAGATTTTGTTTAATATTTGGAAAGATAGAAATGTTGTTATATTCTCTCACAGTTCTCTTGATACGAATGTTGCTTTGTTTAACAAAGCTTGTGTATGTAATAATGTTATGATGCAGATTCAAGTTCAAGCCAATAAAGTGGCTCTGGAAGTGGCTCACTTGTAGGAGTTGCTCAATCATTTGGGCAATGCTCCCTGCACTATCGCTCAGGTTCCTCTGAATGCCCTTTCTGCTGAAGGTACACCTCCCAAAGGCCGTCGCTGCGGGTGCAGTTCTTCGGCGCGCCACTCGCACACTCCTTAGTCCCAGGCTCCTTGTCACCACTCCCCGAGGGGATGGTGGCCCCGCTCGGCTTCTCTGCCTCCTTGACCTTCTAGGTGGTTGTCGGCTCTGGCGCAGTCTGCCCCTCCTGATGCTCCTGGTGCTCGCCATGGTTTGGATTGGCCTCCTGCCACCTCTTCCAAGTATCCCTGCCTGGCTCTTGCAATCTCCCCGCCCAGGGTGGATGAAAAAGAAAAATAAAAAGATGATGATGATGGTTGGTCACTTCCCGACCCTCCTGTCAATCCCACTAAGCCGTGGGGATCGGATGATAAAGATCCACCACCTTCTGCTACTGCTCTTGCTGCCTAATGGCTTTATGTTTTTTTGATGAATAGTTTTCATTTCCAGCTCTGCCGTGTGAACTCTGTGGGGTGATTTCTATGTCCCCCAGCCCCTTTTCTGTGGATATGTAACTTTAATATTTTTAATAGAAAAGGCACTATTCATGAAAAAAAAAAATGTTTATGTATACTTAAGTCCAATTTCAACACCAAGTCTATATTTAAATTATATCATTTAAGTATAAGAAATACTTTAAGATATATTTTAAATATATACTTTCATGATGTTTGACAGTGGTTTTAGCTTCATAGGAGTTAAGATGCAGAATCTAGTTTTTGAGGGTTTTTAAGAAATTTTAGACCTAGTCAAATTTCAGGAATCAGGAATCAATATATTGTCAAGAATCAAGTGTTACTAATCTGTTTTCCTTTTTGCAGCATTTTAAGGTTGAAGAATTTAAAGATTACTAATATTTTTCATGCAGGTTTCCTTGGATTTTAATGGATTTTGGGAATGAACTTATATGATTTAAACATTAGTCTTTGAATGCATGTTTCTTAAAGGAATTAACCACATCTAATCTTGAATGCATAAGAGAATGAACCTTGGAAAATCTTGAATGACTTAAGGAAAAAAAAATCACACCTTTCTTACATGTTTTCCTTCTTGATGTGTGGAAAATAAATTGAACTTGCATGCTTAATCATATTATTGTGTCTTTTTCTTAGGTAGAAAACACTTAGTTGCTCTAATTAGGTTCAAGTTAGAAAATGAACTCTTTTTGGTGTGTTTGAAGAAATGTTTTTCAACACTTCTTTTGAGCTATTTGTCATTAGATAGATCTAATAAATTACATGATGATATGATTAAACTATAGCCGTATCCTCTCCCCTCACCTTCGTAGAACTTGGGTGAAGAGAAAGCTTAGCTCAACCTAGCTTCTAGAGAGGCATGTCTAGAGGGTATGCTTCCCCTTTAGAGGATGACCTCAAACCGGTAAATCCCTTCGGCCGATATAAAAATAAGGTGTGACCCAAAGGTCCACTTTATCCCTTTAAGCTCGAGCAGATTGTGTTCAATGGTAGTCCATACTGAGTGAATATCCGCAGCATACTCATATGGTTGAACTAGAGATTTAAGTGTCTCACATCGTACAAACTGATTGCAGGGATGCCACGAATCTTATTAGAAATAATAAATTAGTACCCTACCTAATTTACCTCCAAACGGTGAATTATTATAGTGCAAAGGGAGGGAAGATTCTACCCCCAATATTCCCATCATACGTGTCCCAGGGTATTGTGTTGCAAAAGAGATCTTTGTAGCATGAAAATAGTACCTGGCAAAAGGCAAAAACATGGGCGCCCTTCTGGGGGTGACACTGTTGTGTGAGCCAAAGGACTACCAAGCAATGGGCCTATAATATTTCATGTGAAGCCAATTCCTTAAGGTAGCTACTATTTGTACTGTATTCATTGTGTTAAACCACATAAAAACATAAGTGGCTTGAAAGAGTCACTTGAACATACACATACAAAATATCACAATTTTATCAAAATTCCACAAAGTCACAATTGCTTGTCTCCTGGAAGGTTGCTTTGTCCCTTCCGGGACTTTTTTCTGATATGTGTCTTCAATAACTGTCAACTATGCCTAAAATTTGAGTCAAGGTATACTTATCATAGTCAATGCCTTTGATGTATGTTGAAAATCAGTTCTTTCCAATGAACAAATTGACCTAAAAAGTCCAAAATCAGTCATAATCCTACATTGTCATCTCCACATCAACCCACTTCTTCATCATCATCATACTTCTTATCCTAATCACCTCTTCCAATTAATGTTTATTCTTATCAATAATTCAAATCATTAGATCCTAAACATCCACAATCTTCCTAATCCTCATCATAATCATCCCACAAATCCACATCAACATCCTCTTTCTTAATCTAATCTAAACATTCATCTTCCTCCAACCTAATCTAATCTTCTAATCCAATCCACTTGTCAACCTCATATCATTCTATCCAATCCTAATATTTTTCATCTTACTCTTCATCCAAAACCAATCGCACCTTAATTATTCCCTTGTCTTCAAATATCTCCCATCCATCTTTCAAAGTTCATCCATTCTTACTTCAAAATCTTCATTCACATCACCTTATAATTCCAATTTTCATAAAATCTTCTACTTTTGGCTTAGAAGCACCATCATAATCCTTGGATTTCAATCTTGGTTATCTTGATTGACCCACATCCAACCATAGTCAAGATTAAACCACATCAAATCAAACTTCATCTTTTAGACCTTCATCAAGATTTTTCATCTCAAATCTTAGGTTGAAATATTTATCAA
>MU223272.1:163352-177620 GCA_018584345.1 Thuja plicata
GAAATCAAAAATTCAAGAATCCACTTACATATGAAGATCACTATGTCCAATCTAATCGACATGTGAATACAAAGAAAAAGGAAACATTCAAGAGACCACAAAGGTCCACAAAGAAGAACATAATATCCAAGAAAATATGGGTTCCTAAATCCATCATGGTAGAAGTACGTTCCAACACTGAGCAAAGAATAATATCAAAGAAAATATGGGTTCCTAAATCCATCATGGAAGAATTGCGTTCTAAATCATCCAAAAGAAATAGAAAACCAAAATTTATGTGGATTGCCAAGTCTCTCTTAAAAGGCTTGAACAAAAAGGAAAAATCAGAATTGGCATCCAAGCTTCCAAAGGCTTCGACTTCATCTTCTTTCATACATTGTGCATCTTCTAACTCTATTTTGGGTCCTCATGTCCCAAAATCCATTACCTTGAATACTTACTCCATCTTGGGTCCTTATGTACCAAGATCCATATCCATTCATACATCAAAAAATTAATCCATACACTACCTTTCAAAGATTCTGTTGATGTTGATCTTGTCACCTACTATCCTTCCATATTGGGTCCCTACATTCCTTCTTTTCCTCTCATCTAGTCCATTGCATAAAATCTTGGCTTCCATTTTCCTTATTCTCCATTTCATCTTTTTTTTCACCCTATCAACATATTTGAGCATACTTTCAGTGTTCTTGGCCTATCATAGCATATCTTTCAAAAGAGCACTATCCCAAGTGAAAGATGCATAACTTCTTCCTTAAAATCAGAAAAGACAAAAAAAAAAAAAAAAGAAAGAAAGAAAGTGCCTCGGTGAAAACCTGGTAAACAAGCACCTTGGTAGAAAAAGTAAAGAGAAAAAGATTCATCTTATGGTGAAAACCACTTCTTGTGGTGCCTTGGATAAGTACCATGATGAAAACCTGGCAAACAAGCATTGTGCATAATTCCTCCTACTTGCACTCTTCACTTGGGGAAAGTTCCTTCCCTTACATCTTCCATCTATTTTCTATTTGGTGATCCTAAAAAGGTTGAGCCTATCCATAAAAAAATTGCATGATTGACATCTATAATCTTGCTCACTTGCTCTTATCTTTTGGACATTATCGTGATCTTGCTTATTCCAAGCCAAAACTCACTATACCATGCCTTATCTTGATGATTTTTTCCTATCAGTTGGCCCCTTGGTCTTGATCAAAAGGAAGAAAAAAATAAAATGAAAAAAAAGTTCTAAAGAACTCTCTTGACATGTCCACTCTTTTGGGACTCCATGATATCCTACATACTTTTCATGACATCAGGTCATTATCCTATCTGGCATTTAGCACTATTGTATGAGCCTACATTGCTATATTATTTTTCCCTAGCTTGATTAATCTTGAGGAGACTCTCTTTGAGGGTGAAATTCACCCACTTCACCCACTTTTTCTAATCCAATTGTGATTTATCAATCCATTCATAACACCCTACATATTTCTATACATTGGGGGCACACAAGTATGATCATGCTTGAGAATTGGTAATCTTTTACAAATATTTTGTACATTGGAAAACAAGCATCATTTGGACTCCATGCTCTATCTATCAATACATTGCCAACACTAAACCTTCACGATTACACCTATGCTAGGGTTGACTTTGTTTCCTTACGAAAATATTATCCTTGCTTGGGATTTGTCTACATTTTTTTCTTAGGATCAAATCATTCTACACTAGGGGCATCTCGATACCTTCACCAAACTATCACTTTCATGAAACGAGGGTGTATATTTATGAATCACATATCTGGCACAAACATGGCATTAAAATAAATGGTGTTCCTAAGACCTATATTGGATTTCAAACAGGAACAAAGTTATACATAGACATGTAACACATATTGCTTGAATTACAACTTTTGATTGATGAATCTCTACTGCGCTTGAAAAATGAATCAATAGTATTTCTCAATACTACCTAAACATAGTTTGATCTTGGTTTGTTTATAACTATTTTATGCACTGATGATGTTTTAACTAGGGGCATCTAAGCAGTTATGAATTTTATTTGATTGATTCACAATTGATAGTTATTATGTCTTCCAAGTTACTCCATGACATCTGCACAAAGACAAAGTGTAGCAAGGATAGGGGGCATAACATTTTATTTTTTTTCTATGTATGGTGATGTTCCAAATGATCCTATAAATTTCATCTAATTAGATGTTTATGGTAAGAGCTGCCACCCTGAGTGAATAGTCACATATATATTGATCTTTGTTATGTGTAAACTATGGTGAGGTTGGGACAATTTCCTTGTCTATTTTCTAAACTCTGATTCTCACTAGGGTATATGAAGCATACTGTACCCAAGGATATGAATTTTCAAGGTCATTGTGGGTCCAATATCTTACCTTATACAGAGTCTGATATAGTAAAAGGAAGGTGACTATTTTTTTATCCTGGCTTCTATGCCTTGATGCTTAACTCTATTTTTGACATTTCAATAAAACATAGTATTCATACTTTCATAATATCAGTGGGTATTAGTGATTTTTGTACTATCAAGTGGTATCTATTCCAAAAGTTCCCAATGATGATAAAAATGCTACAATATCTGAAAATCAGTGACAGTCCTCAGAGTCTGCATATATCTATGCATTTAGAGATTGCATGATGCATTTTTTTGAAAGAACAACATAAGGATTTGAGATCAAACTCCTTTCTATTTTTAATTCATCTAAAATCCATGATTCCCAAAATCTTTGATCAATCTGGAACGAAATCAAACTTACATTTTAAAGCGTAATTAACTTGGTACTCATGTGTTTATTCTTAACACACGTTCATTTCTTCACTTCTTCTAAATCCATTATTTCATTCCCCTACCCAATCACTACAAGTGATACATTCTTTCAATAGAGGGGTTTCATTTCTTTCCTTCAATTTCATTCCCGAGGGGGCATGATCACACTATTATCAATCAAATTTTTTCTTGAAACAACATTAAAAATGACTTCATTACCAAACAAACTAGGGGTATGATAGTTTTCTTGACTAAGTCAAGACTGTTAAATAGAAATCTTTGGTTCTCATAAGTTGGATATCTTGTGTTTCCTCATTTTAAAAGATTCTTACTAAGCTCCTGGCAGCTTCATACTGACTTTCGGACGACAACCAAGTTTGGAATCAGTATTATCAGTCTTTGGACGACAACCAAGTTGAGAATCGATATCTTTAAGATCTTTTATTGATCTTTGGATGATAGAAAAAGTTCAAAATAAATACTATTAGTTTAGTTTGATCAAGTACGAGACTGATCTCATTAGGCATTTCGTTTGATCATGAGAAAAATTCTTAAAATTTTTGAAGTCAACATCAAAAAATTTCTTTGAATCAATGCACTTCTCGCACATCAATTCAAAGAGGGGCAAATGTAACCGCCTAGATTTGGTCAGCTCTGACCATAGACCCTATTTTCCCTAAGTGTGATCATACCCCCAATTATGTCCAAACAACTCTTCAATTGGCTGGCATAATTTATTCAAATCATATTTAATCTGCTAAGTGATCTAATCACTAATTTACATTAATCACTTTAGCCAATCCAATCAAATCAAATTAGTTCAATCAATTCAAATCAATACCTGGCTAAGGTAATTAATTTAAAAGAGAATTAATGAAATCCTAATCATACCTCATCACTTGCAAAATCAATCCCCTAGCCTGATTGATTCAATTTGGATATAGTCCTAATTAATTATTACAAAGAAATAAAAATGTTAAATGTTTAATTAAAATCCCTATTATTGAATGAATATGTTATTACAACAATTCATTTCATTAATATTCCCTCTAACCTAACCAATCTCAACTACCCAACCATGAGTTCAAACTCATCCCAACCTATTCTCACATGCTAATTATTCTTAATTAGCTAATTAACCCTAATTAGCTAATCCCCCTCCACTCATTCTCTCTCATCCCATCTCTATCTCCTTAATTACATGACTTAAGCCTTAATCCTAGTCCTAAGCTACCCTTAAGCTTGTCACATTCCTAAATCTATGATTAGGAATTCAAACCTCCCCTAAAGTCAAAGATATCAAGCTTGACCTTAAACCCTCACCCATGATTCTTAAACCCTCACCCATACCTCATTAATGCTTTCATAATGAAGCATTAATGGTTCTTATACATTGTCTTCCACACTCCTCGTTAATGAGTTTTACACCCTCATTAATGACAGCCCTTCTATAGTATTCTCCCCTTCCTCCATTTCTTCTATAAATAGGATGGATTTTGAGCTCAAATGACCCTTAACTTTAGATTCTTTTATTTTGTTGATTTTTGTAATGCTCCTAATTTTGAAGAGTTGAAAGGATTGTTATACTACTCATTTTCATATAGAGTTATATTGCATCATAGTTTTAATACCTTGTATTGTTAGAATCTTAATTTCTAGAGCTAGGATGGATGTTTCTTAAGCATATTTCTTATGATTTTGATCATATTAGATTACTTTTCATTTGAATCTTCCATTCTTAGGTTGTATTTGTCACTAGAATATGCATAATATGAGGGCTATTATGTCATTTTTCATACTCCTCCTAGATAGGAAGCAATAGATCGATTTTGGTGATTGCTATCTTTGCTAATATTTTGTTTTCACTAATGCAATGATCTATTGAAGTGTTGTGTCTCTCTTAACAGGTACAAAAATCACACACACAGTTACAAATGTGGTCAATTGGGCCACCCAACATATAGATGTCCTGAGAAACCTACTACATCAAACCATGAAAAAAGAGTGGCTTATTCTCATGAGGACACTTCAAGTGTCAAACCACCTGAGATTGATCATATAGACTCAAAGATGGGTGAAAATCTAATGTTTAGGAGGGTGTTCATAAGGAAACCAAACAAAGTTGAACCCAAACATAGGAGGGCTTTGTTTCGGATAAGATGCAAGATCATTGGAAAAGTTTGTAAGGTGATTGTGGATTCAGGTTCCACATATAATATCATATCAGAGGAGATAGTGGATAAAATCAAGCTAACAAAAGTACCCCATGTAAATTTGTTAGGAATAAGGTGTCTCAACCTTGTATATTTCCTTACATTTGATATTTTCCAAATGTTGGCACTTTGGACAACGTGTTAGGTAATCATGACTAAAATGGTTATGATGGATTCCTATGACAGTCATTAATATTTGTAAGAGGTAATTGAGGAAGTTTCAATGATGGGTGAAGACATGTGGCAACTAATCAGTTGAGTACTATACACTCTTCTGCAATCGTGGGGTTCCTATTTTCTCAGAGAATGGTAAAACCCTAATACGACTGCCTTTGGAAGTTGCCCTAAAAAGTGAAGCGCATGATATAAGCATTTTTTAGGGTTGCAAATCTGAGAGAAGTTAGCATATTGTTGGAACATTTTTTATGCTTCTGAATTTGTCTTCAAGTGTCGATTATCTCCTAAAGGAACTTGCATTGCAAGTGTATTGTAAACAGTATTAATTTTGATCAATAAATTGTTCAGGTTTTGGAGTGCTGGGGTTTTTTACCAAAAGGTTTTCCCCAGGGTAAATCATTGTGTCATTCTCATTTTTCTATGTATGCATGTTATTGTATTATCATTCTGTAATTTCTAAGGGTTAAATCTGAATTTGCATGATCCTCTTCTTGGGAGTTTAGCATAGGGAACTATTTTCCACACACTTAGTTTCCTTTTAGTTGGTATTAAAGCTTGGAAAATTTTGGTTCTATTTGTTAGGGTATGGGTTTTTTGAGCTAATCTCTAGTTTAGTGTGAGTATTTTTGTAGAGTATTCATAACCTTATTGCAGGAGGAGATGGCAGGTTCTTCATATAGTAGAATGGAGGTGGAAAAGTTCAATGGCACAAACTTTGAGTTGTGGAAACTCGAGATGAAAGACATGCTCGTAGACCGTGATGTATGGGAGGTGGTTGATAATGATATCAAACTAGTAAACATGCCTCAAGAAGATTGGGATCTCAAGGATCAGAAAGCTAAGGGTCTCATAAAACTCTGTCTAGCAGATTATGTTCTCCTGAATGTTCTCGATGAGAAGACCGCAAACAAATTGTGGACACAGCTTGGGTCTATGTATCAGGCCAAGTCCTTGGTGAACAGATTGTTCTTGAGAAAGAAGATATATTCTATAAGAATGGAGGAAGGAGGATCCCTTGCAGATCACCTGAACGCATTTAACATGCTGATTGCACAGTTGACATCAACTGGTGTCAAGTTGGAGGAGGAGGATCGATGTATGACCCTGCTATGTTCCTTGTCGGATTCATGTGACCATCTTGTGATGGCCCTAGGGAGTACTATTGTCACTTTTCAAATGGATGATGTGGTGTCTTCACTGTTATTTGAAGAGATGTGAAGAAAGACTTCCAATTCAACCAAGGAAACTCTTGCTATTCACGGTAGATCCAAAGACAGAGGAAATAAAAATGACAATAAGTTTGAAAAGGGTAGATCCAAATCCCATGGGAAATCTAAGACTCTTGGGAAGTCTAAGGTAACATATTGGAACTATGGTAAGACTGGGCACTTCCATAAGGACTACAAAGAGCCAAAGAAGAAGAAGAAAAGCCCATATTCAGATTTTGAAAAATCTCAAGAAGATGGCGATGCTTTTGTCACAGCCTTGGCCACTCATGCATCTGATGATGTGTGGTTGATTGACTCAGGTGCTTCTTTTCACATGACCTCTCATCAAAGTTGGTTCACAAAGTATGAGGAGTTCTATGGTGGAAAGGTGTACCTAGGTGATGATTCTCACCTAGAGATAGTTAGATGAGGAAGAGTCACTATCAGATTCCCTGATGGACAAGTAAAGGGGATCAACAAGGTAATGCACATTCTGGGTTTGGCACGAAACCTATTATCTGTAAGTATGTTGAATGATGTAGGTGTGCAATTTTTTTTTTTGAAAGATGGATGCAAGATGATTAGAGGAGCTATAGTGCTCGTGAAAGGTACTAGAAGAGGTACCCTATTTCAGCTGGATGCTTTCACTTCATAGTGCAATAATTCTTCTATCTCAAGGAAGAGAGAAACAGTCACTTCATCTCCACCATCTGAACCAGCAGTGAAGAATTTTTTTGTAATGGGTTCTGATGGTAGTGCAGCAAGTGTACCTAAGAGTGCTAACACTTTGGAAGGAAAACTTCCTACAGAAAAGACAATGTTGTGGCATATGAGATTTGGCCACATTGGTGCGAAGGGTCTTAGAACCCTAAAAAATAAAAACCTTGTTGAGGGGTTAAATTATTGTAGTCTCGAGTTTGACTTCTGCAAAGACTGTGTTTATGGTAAGCAAAATCGTGTTCACTTTTACTCTAGTTCTCACAAGTCTTCTAGTATTTTGGATCTTATCCACTTGGATGTGTTTGGTCTTGCTAAAGTTCCTTCACTCTCTAAATATGTATATTTTGTATCTTTTATAGATGATTACAGTAGAAGGAAATGGATTTATTTCCTTAAAAGAAAGACACAAGTTTTCAGTCGGTTCAAGGAATTTAAAGCTCTAAAAGAGAATCAGACTGGTAAAAGAATTAAGTGTGTGAGAACTGAAAATGGTGGTGAGTTTTGTTTGGTAGAGTTTGAACAATTCTGTAAAGAATGAGGGATCAAGAGGTATAAGACAACTCCTTATACCCCACAAAAAAATGGAGTTGCAGAAAGAATAAACAGGACACTGATGGAGAAGGCTAGGAGTATGCTTAGTGGAGTTGGCCTCGAACAAAGGTTTTGGGATGAAGTTGTGGCCATTGCTTTCTATCTGGTTAACAGATCTCCTACATCAACTCTTTTTGGTAAGAAACCCTTGGAGGTGTGGTCTGGTAAGAAGCCTTTAGTTAGACATCTTCATGTTTTTGGTTGTGAAGCTTATGCACATGTGCCTAAGGAGAGAAGATCTAAGTTGGGAAAAAAGGCTGTAAAATGTATCTTTATTGGCTATAGTGTTGGTGTGAAAGGATACAATCTTTGGGATCCTATGATTGGTAAGGTGTTGTATAGAAGAAATGTTATTTTTAGAGAGCTAACACCTTCTCCTATTTTTCTATAGCTAGATGAAAAAGAAATGAAAGAAGATGTTGTTCAGTTGCCTCCTACCCCTGAGAAGACTGAAAAAAGAGATGGTGATGGATCTGATGATGAGGAGAGCTCTAGAAGCTCTAAAATTTATAAGAAGAGGTAGAACAACCTCAACCTCAGCCCTTGAGGAGATCCACAAGAGAAAGAAAACAACCAAAGAGGTTTGGATTTTCTATGTTAGATTCTAGTTGTGCTTATGCCTTGATTACAAACACTGATGAGCCTAGATCTGTGAAAGAGGCTATAGGTATGAAATATGCAGGTTCCTAGATTGAGGCCATGGATGATGAGTTGGCTTCATTGGAGAAGAACAAAACTTGGGACCTAGTACCTTTGCCTAAAGGACAAAAAACTGTTGGAAGAAAATGGGTGTTTAAGAAGAAATTCTGTATAGATGGCAGTGTTGAGAGGTACAAGGCTAGATTGGTTGCAAAGGGGTATTCACAGGTGGAGGGAATTTATTATGGTGAAACATTCTCTCCTATTGCAAAGCTTACATCCATTAGATTTCTCTTATCTCTAGCAGCATCGTATGATTTAGAGGTAGAATAGATGGATGTGAAGACGCCTTTCCTTCATGGTGATTTTGAGGAAGAGATCTATATGTCATAGCCTGAGAACCATATTCAGAAAGGTAAAGATTCTTTGGTTTGTAGATTAAAGAAGTCTTTGTATGGTTTGAAACAATGTCCTAGGATGTGGTACCTTAAATTTGATTCCTTTATGTTGTTGATTTGTTTTCTAAGATCAAAATCAAATCATTGTGTTTATTTCAAAGTTGAAAATGATCGCATTCTTATTATTGCATTATATGTTGTTGATTGGGAAGGGTATGGGTATGATTTCTGATTTAAAGTCTCAGTTTTCAGAATAGTTTGATATGAAAGATCTAGGGGCAGCCAAGTATATTCTGGGTATGGAAATCAGCAGAGATAGGTCTAACAGAAAAATTTGGTTGAGTTAGAGTAAGTATGTGAAGTCTGTGTTGGACAAGTTTAGCATGGTAGATTGCAGACCATTGTATGTTCCTATTTCTATGGGAAAAAAGTTGTTTGTGGATGATTGTCCAAAATCTCCTAGTGAGGTGGAGGACATGAGCAAAGTACCTTATGCAAGTGTAGTTGGCAGCCTTATGTATGCTATGGTCGGTACTAGAATAGACATTGCCCAAGTAGTGGGAGTCCTAAGTCAGTTTATTGCTAAACCTAGACGAGTATATTGGGATTCAGTTAAGAGAGTGTTCAGATATTGGAAGGGTACATTAGAGTATTCCATATGCTATCTATTAGAAACACTGAGAGGGGGGGTGAATCAGTGTTTATCTATTAATTATATTTCAGCTAATTAAACATATATCAAATGTGCATCCAAATAAACATAACACAAGAACACATAACACATGATATGATTACAGAGAACCTTGATCAGAGGGAAACTCTGGTGGGCATTAGTACCCACAAATATTGTACTAGGTATAATGAACCTGTTAAGGTTCCTTTGCCCTGTTAGAAGCAGTCTTTACAATTTGAGTACAATGACCTGGTTAAAGGTCTGACCCTGTTAGGAGTATTTTACAAAACCCTATTAAAGGTATATGGATCACTACCTAGGCTCACTTCCCAATAAGATGAAGGCTACAACCCTCTAAATGTTGATATGCACTATATCAAAAATAAACTATTGTGATGACACTGTTGTCTGATCAGTTCCATGTATGTGCGAATGCTTTTACTCTCTTAAAGAGCTATATCATATACTGACTTCCTAGTACTATCCCTCTGTAACTTCCTCTTACATAATAATTGACACTTGTAACATATCTTTACATTACATACTTATATCTTCAAATCCGAATAGGCACGACCCAAAACAAAACACTAGTCGGCCCTAAAACAAAATATACAATGCTTTCGAACAAGTCAGCCTAAGCGTGTTTACTACAAAATTAATTACATTAATACAAACTTATAACTAAAGGCTCTTAGCCATTACATTATAAAATCATTCACATTGATCAAAACTGTAGTCGGCTTCCATGCTTTTTTTCCTAGACTGCAGGTCTCCTAATCTGCCTGTAAATTTTCCATACTAATGTTCCATACTCTTCACATCTGGATCTAGCATGTATATACACCATAGAGTATATACCTAAGCACACATGCTCTGGTGTTATCTCTAACATGTGCGCTGATGTACTGATCTCTGTATGTGTCTGTCTGCCCTGTTTTCACACTTAGTCATTTTTTCTTTTATGACAGAACTTAATTATGACTTTGTTGCCATGATTGACAACACAAAATAAGTCATGCTTCCTTAGGAAGTCAACTTTCCAACAATCTCCCCCTTTGTCATTTATGGAAACAAAGGAATGTGCCTAAGTTACTCAAAATGACTTCATACAAAAAATTATTGTATATCATAATACTTAATGATATGTACATATATACTTCTCTACATATACACATTCTATACTACTCCCCCTTTGACATTAATGACAAAGGTGTGCAAAAAATGTAAGTCTTCAACATACTTACTCCATGTAGAATTATGGGTACACAACTTGAAGAGATTGAATCTCTTTCTGCCAAAAGACTCTCATTGCATCAATTGTCTGAAGATGCGTGCATAAAGCATATGTCAATTTCTCCATTTTCATCAGATCCATGCAAGGACCTTGATCATATGTTTGTATGGTGTTATCAATCTGTTTGATGTTCTCATTGAGAACTTCTAGAGATGGCACAAGTGTATTCCTTAACTGAGTTTGTCTTATTCTGATCTTGCTAATTTCCAGTTTTGCCTTCTCAATTTTGTCTAACTAACCTTGATATACATTATTGCATATGTTCATATCTTTCTTGGAGTTTTCAATTGATTTCCTTATGTTATCCACCATTTTTTCTGCTTCTGCTATCTTTTTGGTGTGCTTAGAGGTGAGCTTTACTCTATCCATGCAATTTGCAATAACCTTCTTGCCTTTTTCTACCAACTCTTTAAGTATAGATTTCCCAATCTTTAAGGAGTTTAGATCTAAGTTAAAGTTCTTTACCAATTCATTTAGTCTCCCCTTCTTGTATTCATCTTCTACAATTTTAGTAGCTGATTCTACTAAGCTAGTGAAATGTGATTTGAAGTTTGAAAAAATATTGTCCACATCTTCAATTGATTGGACTTTGACTACTTTCTGATCATTAGGCACTAAGTCATTCAAAATGTTCACTGTCTCTAAGAAGCGAGGGTTCCTCATCACTTGTTTTTCCTTTTCTTTTTCCATAGAAAGTACACTAATTTTGATTAGGTCTTCTTCTCTCCATGCATCCAAACTTGTTGAATCAGGAGTTAACCTTGACAACAATGAGGTAGATGGTTGAGTGGATGGTAAGAATATAGTGTTTTGACTGGTATCCATGCATTCAAATTTCACTGGTTTCTCTTTTTTCAGCGTCTTGTCACCTTGCATATCATCTTGAGTATCTTCATTTATGTCAACTTGGTCATTAATGGGAACTTCATCTTGTTGTGCGATGGTATCATCAGTGCACATTTCTTTATTGCTTACAAATGACTTATAAACCTTGTCCATATAGTTTTTAGATGCAGTCATGGATATCTTGACATTGTCAAATACTATGGTGTCTTCTGAGTCTTTATCTGTATCAGAAGTTATTGTCACTGTGGGTACTGAGACCTGTGGACCTGTCATAGGCACAATCTGAATTACTGGAGTTGTAGCCTATTTTGGAGGAGCTGGAGTAACTTTTGCTGTAGGCGCTGTTGGTGGATACATGTGTCTATCCATAAAGATTTGTGCAAATGCTTTTTCATTCTCCTTTCCAACCTTCTCATACTCTTTGTTCATAATTTGTAGAGTTCATGTCTTACTACGGAGATGAGGCTTTACTAGATCTAACATAATAGCTTTCTCATCATGTGAACAGATAGGGAGAAGAGTATCCAAATTTTATTCTCTAATCTTCATGTCCTCTTCTATAGCATGTCTTTTCATGATCTCCAATATGTTCCATAATTGATCCGGTATTATTGTCTTAAGTTCAAGAACTGATTTCTTAAACTTGATCATATGAGATATGACCATATAATGTATCTCAGTCTTATCAACTTCTCGATACTTGTCATAGAATTTGGAAAGTGTATCCAATCTTCCTTCATTTACAATCCTATTCTTCAAGATATTTAGACTGGTTCTGAAACCTACCTCAGGAGGAGCTTGAATATTCTTAGCTTTTCTCTGAGTGTTCCTTGAGGATGGGTGATTTGTAGCCGCTTGAATTTGTCAAACAAACTTTCTCAATTTGTTTCTTAACATCCTTGCCAGTGGGAAACATTGGTCCAGTCATTGGAAGTCTAGTTAACTGATGGATTAGTTCTACAGTGATATGAACAGGGACATCACCAATCCAAAATAGATCATCATGAATTCTGCTTAACAAAATCTTTACCCATTTTGGTTCTTCAAATTCATGCACATTAAAATACTCAAGAATAGGGTTATCTTGTAAGTGCGCGAACTCATCCTTCAATGTGAAATCCAAATTTAATATTGATGCCATGTGAGTAGCTATATTATCATCTCCTAATGATTCCTTCTTACTGTAAATGTATGCGCAAATATCTTCCACGTGAACAATGCCAAGTGGGGTTTTGGAGAAAGCCCCTTCCACATCCTCTAGTATGGTTTTGAATGGATGCTTCTTAAATATGAACCTCTTCCTCTCTGCTACATCAAACACAACTGGGGTCACCAGACTTACTTGGTGTTTGCTTATGTAGGGTTTTCACAAAATTCTGAAATGGCGCGATGGCTAGGGCTTCATTTCAAACTGATTATCCATTCGCTCCAACTACCAAACTATTATGCCTTCATTCGTAGATGTCTTAGTGCTCCAACGCTCTTCAATTTCTATGCTCTCAAATGTAAATGTGAGAATGATTGACCACAAACTCCTTTTTATTCAATCTACCACATTTAATACTTGCAACCATACATAGAGATTTTGAAACTTTGATCCTGATGTAATTCAATAAATGCGTGAATGCATATAGCTATAACATGTGCTTTTAACCATGAATCCAAAGGTGCATACTCTGAAGTGAGTACACCAACCGTGTAAGGGTCCTGAGCTAGAATAGCTCCCACTAAGACCAAGAAGGTCTATTCAAAAAGTAGAGGGTGCATCCACTGTGGATGCATCAACTACTTTGTCAACATCTTTGTCCTTCTTTACTTCAACCCAAATTTTGCTTGAATCTTCATTTGCTTTGACAAACTTGACTTCTCCTTTCTCTTCAAATAGTGACTTTCTAGGATCCTCTTGTTTCTGAGTTTTGGATCTGCAAAACCTTGTGATATGTCCAGCCTTTCCACATGTGTGACAAATGATAGGAGGTCTGATGTTCTTTCTCATCATGTTGCACTGCTTTGCTGTGTGTCCATTGTAGTTGCATATCTAACATGTAATGTTCTAAAAATTTCTTTGAGGTTGATTTCTATGATTGTTTTGGTTTATTCTTCTTTGATTTTGCTGTGACTAAGTTCTACAATGTATAGCCCTGTGACCAAACTTATTGCATGAATAATAGTAACCATTGAAAGGTCTTACCTCTTTACAATCTCTTGCTAAATGACCATGTTTTCTGCATGCATAACAAGTTCTGTTAACTTGCTTGATTTCCCTTTTTGGTAGATCTTCTTTAATCTCTTCAACATTTTCAACTTTCCTTTCTTCTGAAGGTGCTCCATGAGGTTTTTCTCTTTCTGGTAATGAATTGACTTTAGTTTGTGTTATATTGAATCCAAGACCAGTATTGTCACCTTTTTTCCTTTGTGCATTGAGATGAGATTGAAGTGAATCAGAACTTGTGTGAAGTTTATCAATCTTATCCTTTGCTTCTGTTAATTCAGATTCCAACTTCTTCTTTATGTTTTCCAAGTCCACAACTTTCATGTTTGCTTGCAAAAGTTCATCTTCCAATTTTTTTCTTTCTTTGATCTTGTCTTCAATGGTGTTCTGGTTATCTGTAAGTTGTTCCTCTAGATCTTCAAGTTTATCCTTTAGAGATTTATTCTCTTCATTAAGCTTTTTGACCATTTGTCCTAGATCACTTGTAGAACAATCTTTTAGATCTTTTCTTAGTCTTTT
>MU223272.1:195250-210490 GCA_018584345.1 Thuja plicata
CCTTCATTTTACATTTTTACACATCCATGACTAGAGAGCTATGGATCGATATTTGAGGCCTCATTCTTGAGAAACCTTGAATGGAATGATTCATAGAAGTGTGACAACATTTATGCACACAATAGGGTACAAAGAAAGACTTGTAGTTACATCACTTATGCATAATCATCATGATGATAAATACTAACCACATATTTTTACATCTAATTTAGTAGTAAGAAAAAAAAGGGATAAAATTTTAGTAGCATGATTCATATCAAAGTTTTGTGAGTCTTCAAATAAAATATTCCTTATTTATGGGAACTACTGCTAATCAATGTTGTAGGTATTTTTCTAGACTTAGGCTATTATAGTTGTCAAGTTTGTTGTTTATTTTACAAGTATGTTTTATGTGAGAGATATTTGTAATGTTTTTTTTAACTTCACTATTAAGTCTTGAAAGCCATAATATCTATAGATGACCATACATAATATACTCATGATTAGAAGAGAAATGGTCATTTATGAGGCATATCAAAAAATTTCTAGTTTAAAATCCACATAATATAAATACATAATACACTCATTTTATCCATAGAATTGCATTATCTATTTCAATTTTAATATTGGTTAGAAAAATATTCTATGAATATTGCTCAATGCCTAATTTAGTAAGTTGTATGAATTCAATAAAGTATTGAAAAAATTAGATTTAGATATAATGATGTCATTGATAGTATGTAATAGGATATAAATATTGTTCAATTATAGATGCTAGTCCTATTAGTGATCAAGTTGGGCCTAATCATAAGGAATACGGGATAAAAACATTGAGAATAGTGAAATGGAGGAGTTGTAATTAGATTTGGAGGAATTAAAGATTAAATAAAAGGTCTTAGCTAAGGGGAAGCCAATAAAAAACTACAACTGTAAAGTAAAAGGACAAACATATGCTACCCTTACCCCATGTTCATATGCGGCTAGTTAAATGTATTTTATGCTTAAATTTAAGTAGTGAAAGTGTTCCCACTAAGGAAATTTAAAACTTTGAGAAAACATAATTTAGAATTCTTTGTTATTTTAGTGGAGTAGCTACTATTTAGGAATTGAAAATAACCTATGGGAAAAGGGGGGGACTAGAAACAAGCAATGACTACATATTTCCAAACATACCACATGGCTCCATAAATATGTTTTCCGCCTTTTTAAAAATATTTTATTTTATTTTTCCATAAATGTTTAAGTGCGCAAATTATTATTAATACAAATTTTAATATTTTTTTTTTAAAAGAAAAAAAGTAAATATTCAAGGGGCTACCAACTCCACACATATCTCCTAAAATTTTTGAGTAGCCAGTACTACCCAAATAAGCTAAGGAGCGCATGAGAACATGTACTTATTATCTCTAAGAGAGGATATCTAAATAATAAATACCTAATATTTGCAAGAGAAAAAAGTGTTACCACACTCATAGTATATTTCAAAATGCTTCCAAAAAAACATAGACAATGCATTATAGAATATGTAGAGAATGGGAAAACAATGAGATAAATTATTATTCATATTTATTATCATAATCTATGAAGAAGGAGAAGAACATGAACTTAGTGTAACCACTACTATGCAAATAAGGGATCTATAGAACATAGACTGGCATATGAAAATTGACTAGCAAAATGACTAGCCTTTATGTCTAATACCATTTATATAGATAGTCAAATTAGATAAACACAAGAGATATTCATTCACTTTAAGATGTGATGCATGAGTATTTCAGGTGAATTGGTGATTGACATAAACCAAACATATTTTCTGTTTGTTTACTTCAATTCGGTTTGTCTTGGCTTTGTTTGGTATCTCACTGTTTATTTTTCTGAATTTCCATTTAAAGAGGCATCTAGATCTTGTCACACAAAATGTTACATTTCATAATGAAGAAAAATGTAGAAACACGAAACTATTCAACACAATGTCTCAAAAAAAAATTGTTCACGAAGTGTGAATTTTTTAAATGACTACAATTGGCTGATATAAATCCAATGACATAGCAAGATCCTCTAAGCACGTGCATTTATCAAATTAAAAATAAAAAGAGAATTGCAATAAGCTTAACAAAAATGCTTTAGAAAGTTTTAAAGCATAATGCAATTGGCTGGTGAAAAATCATAATCTTTGTCAGCATCTTTGTGGCTTACAAAAGCTTAAAATATTTTGAACAAATGCCCTTGAGTGTTGTCCATGTGCCACTTGAAATATTTTTTTAAATATGGGGAGTTTATGAATACCTTTTCTTTCAATCATAACATGGTTTTGAATCCCTTATGATGCAATGGATAATAAAAAAATGATATAGATGAAAAATCATCCGATCAAAGGTGAGGGGAATTAATCCATTCGTGTGGACTTGTAAAAGATAAGTTCTTCATTTAACACATGAAAACACTCTCGAGACAATTACATAAGACTAAAAGGGAAAATGAAAGATATCAAATATCTCATTTAGATTACTGGTTTGCAGCTATTAGAAAACAAACTCAATATGGAGTAAAATTTGAGCAACACACATTAGAGTGCCAAATTCATTTATATTTTGGAATATGAAGAGTTAAGGAGCTAGTGTGAATTGAGAGGAAAATGAAAGGGTCAATTTTGTAATGAGATTTTTTTTTGTTGTGAGATCTTGTGAATGTATTTTTTTTATGTTGTTATCTTAGTGGTGAAGTGTAAATAGAGAGTTTCAATATTTTTTTTTGTATTGAATTGCAGATTACTAGAGGGATTTTTTGTTGATTTTTAAAGTAGAAGAGAAAACATATAAATAACACAAAACAACAAAAATAAAATTAGAAACTAACTAACATAACACATAACACAACTAATTTATGGTAGTTCATCAAAACTGGCTACATCCACTCTCATAGCATGAAAATATCTTTATTAATGTTATACCAATTCTATATCATACATGGGATGTACACATCCATTTATACAAACATATACAACTATCAATGAAGAGACAAAAAAAGGGTGAAAGTTTATGTGACAATCTAACTTCACATTCCCAACAATCTTGCACTTTAAGTCGGACTGCTATAACTATGTACAGTGACATCCCCACATTTCCACTTTTAATGCTAAATTGTAACTAGACCCATAGAAGATTTTAAACTCACCTAAGACTATTCAACGAAACTACAAATTAATCTTCACCAAATTCTATCAAGCTCAATAAAATATAACAACCAAACATCTTCTCTTACAATTTTTACAAGCATAAATTCACCCATTAATCTGAATTCAAGAACACCACTTTCTGTAAGTTGAAAATACACTTCTATATCCATAGAAGAACCCTTGAACACGTACACAATATAATGACTTACCTTTGCACTCCCCTTCTTTGAAAATTGAAGGATTTGCCTTTATCTTCTATGCCTTCCCAGCTCATGTCCCTTTCCTTCATTATTCCTCTCTCAACATGCGCATCCTCATTATATTTCATAGCCCATTTTTTTGCCTCATTCTTGTTTAAACTGAGGAGGTCATCCTCAATAACGTGGGCATTGATATTTTTTGTTCTCTAAAACCCAACAGATGCAACACCCTCTTTAACTAGCAATCCCTCTTTGCTAATTTATTTCTCTTCATCAACCATGGATACTACACCTGCGTCATTCTTTAGTGTCATCAGTTCATGGTTTCTCATACCATTTATACATGTCACATATACATCAAGATTTGCGAAGGAAAATAACCCAACATCCTCCTGTTTAGTTGAATCCTCCAAAATTTTCCAACTATTTATCACATCCTTGTCCATATTTTCTTCATTTTGCAGTGGTGAAGTTTCTTTGTCACCTCTCCATCAGTCCCATAAAACACTAGTTTTTTCACCTTCGTCATCCCACCAATGTAAAAGGCACTTTATTTCAGCTTCCATAGGAGTGGATAGATACTCCATATCACACCAATAAAATTTTGGGCATTTATGAGATTCCAACATGTCAACAAATTCATCAATAACTAAATCAAATTCATTGTCAAATTACTCCAAAAACTGAGCTTCTAAGCAACTCCTAAAAGTCACCCAAAGGTGAACCTAAAGTAGGATGAGAAACTTTCACTTGAACATGACTCTTTACGACATAGAAGCATGAATCTCTAGGATCCAACACCTAAACATCTTTCATCTTTGCTTCTCAGCTCTAACCAAGCTCTTATACCAATTATTGAGTTTTAAATAAGAAAAGAAAACATATAAATAACACAAAAATTGAAAGAAAATTAGAGACAAATTAATATAACACATAACACAACAAATTTATAGTGGATCGCCAAAATTAGCTACATCTAGTCTCAAAGTAGGCAAATATCTTTATTACCATTATACCAATTCTACACCATACATGGAATGTACAGATCTATTTATACAAACATATACAACTATCAATGAAGAGACACGAGAAGATGAAAGGTCGTGTGACCGGTCGACTTCATATTCCCAACATTGTCTTACATCAAAACACACTAAAACATGGCCCAACACCATCCATTTCCACATACTCAACTATATACGATAGATACTACTACAACTACTACCAATATGAACATGGTAAAAGACTAAGATAGGAATAAAAATAATAGAAATAAATCATGAGTTATAAATATAAAATTGAGAAAATGAATTTAAAAAAGGTAACAAGAAGACCTATAAATTTTTCATAATATCCATAGCCTATTCACATGTAAAATAGCACAATTACTTCAAAATGCACCATCACAATTAAAGAATGATGGGTTATCTAGACCAAACGCAATAAGAGGTGCAAGAATAATACCAAAAGTTTCCAGAAAGCCACCAAATGAGAAATGAAATAGCATAAATAAGATATATTATTTGAAGAATATAAAAGCATAGAAACCATAATTAATAGGAAGCATTATAAAGAGAATACCTTGAGAAGAAGGAAAAATCAATAAAGATTTTTTCTTCTTCTAAATATATAGGAAAAAATAATGTTGTGGTCCTCATTAGATGAGGAAAAATACTGATAAATAAAGATAGTGGATATCTAGGTGATAAAAAGGTGTATGATTTTTATCCCTCAATATGGAATAATTTAAGAGAAATAGAGAAAATTAAACAAACCATAATGTAACAAGGGTTGTGCGCAGCTGGAGTCCTTGTCATAGGTAGGGGCTTAGGAGAAAGTGTTGATTTGGCTGGGTCCTGTGCAGGGGAGAGAATTAAAATCTGTTATCTTCTATGGCACATAGAGACGAGTAGTTTCAGCTTTCAAACTTGGCTGCAATATGAGTATCATTTATCCCGTCCAATGTGAATACAATCAAAAGGGGGTGTCTTGAAGTCAAAATTCCACATTTATATACATTCTAAAAGTGTGAGGCAGATGCCTTAGTCTTTCATTTTTGTAGTCTTTTGCTTGTATCTCTAGATTTCAGCATCTTCTCAAATCATATCTGCAAACGAAATATCAAGTGGAAAGTCATGGACCAACATAATATTTGTTACTCTCAAATAAGAATAGTCATAGCGATAAGAATGTGAACAATGATTGTTATAATAGAATATGATTAGAAGAAGCGAGCAAAATGAGTGATCTAAAGGAAAAACCAAACCATATCCAGGCATTCAATATAACAAAGGCATGGTATATGGGTAGCAAGAACAAATAATGCACATATTATGATATATATGATACTAGATTAAAACAAAAAATTAGAAAATTTATTTCAAATTGATACAAAGTTGTTTGATGTTATAAGATTTAGAACTATTGTGAATAATATCTTTGCATTTCTTTCAGTTTGAAAGATTTCTTTTATATTAAACTAATGTATTTCCATTTCTTTTAGATTGAAGGATTTCCTTTATATCAAACCCAGATTTCTTGCGATACTCATATAGGAGTACAATTCTATGGACTTCTTTTATATAAAACTCTCTTTTTGCTCAAAAAGAGGAAAATGTTTAACCTTCTTAATCATCAAGCCACTTTTTCTCACAAATTCAAGTTGATTAACTTCTTAACTTCAAATGAGCATTTAAAAGGTTAGTCTTTGAGCTTATTCTTTCTTGATTTCTCTAAAACATTAACTTGCAAGCTTCTTATCTAGGCGTTTTTCAAACTGTTTCAATAATTCATAACTCTCAACATTATAATTGGAAATTCTTTGTCAGAAACAAAGCATAGATAGGGTTCAGGAACTCTTTGATAAAACACACCTCAAGGAAATGCAAATTCAGAAAAACAAAAGGTTTTGGATTGCATATAAATAAATGTGTTTAAAAAGCCTTAGACACTCTCGAGCAAAAGTATTTTACATGTGTGAAGGTGAAATGGAGTTCTGAAATAGCTTTTGGCCATTCATGAAAGCACTGTATGAATGAGATATTTCTGTCAGATAGTAGAGTTGAAAAGTACGGGTAGATAATGCATGTGACTATGGAGGCATAGAAATAGTAGGAGATCTGCTGGACAAAATAGTAAATACCAATCATAGACCAAGAAAGTTGAGTAGGGTGAAAATTTACAGGTGGTTGTAGTTTATTTTAGGGAAATGACATGACATTCATGGAGCCACTGAATCTGAGATCAACAAAAGCAGAAAAGAGCAATGGGAAGCTGGAAAAGTTGAAATACAAAAAGAATGGAAAGTCAAGGAGTTTTAATCTGCAAAGGCACAATAATAGAATGGAGATACACCATCAAGGACTATTTATTCCCTAACACATCTTTTGTGGGAGGATCTCCTCAGCCAACCTAAGAAATTTGTTGTTTCTTCTGCTGCAATAGAAGCATCAGCAGAAGAAAATAAAATTGTGAGCAAGAAGAATGTCCACCATGTAGAACAAGTGATCCGTAAAGCTTTTGTAGAGCTCAAGAGTTCCTTAGCCTTTTTTGGCTCTTCCCTAGTTGCGAAAAAGATGTGCTCAGATTCAGGATAGTTGTTCAATAGAGGGAAGAAGGGACAACTAACAATTGAGAGTATAGTTGATTTTTCTTAGTTCATTGAAACTCTAATGCGGAAGAGTGTATTGAAATTTTTGTACATACGACAAATACAAAAATCAGAGACCAAGCAAAGTCACGTCAATTTTTGGGATACTCCCAAAAGATAATCATAGCTCAAAGGTACTGATTTTGGTCTACTGCTAGATTTTATTGTTTAATCACTTGAGATATTTCTTTTGGTCTACTGCAAATATTTTATTGATTAAGCACTTGAGCTAATAATATGGCGAGGAAATTGCACTTGGTTTTAGCTTTGGTTTAGTTTTTTAGACTTTCCCTGGTCTTAGGTTGAAAGTAAATTATAGTTTTTTCTTGTCGACTATGCCCAATTCATAATATGTTTGTTCTATGCTTCCTCTTTGCTAAAATAATTGTGGCATATTTTCCTTGCTACAATTCTCTATTATATAAACCGGTAAGCTTCACCTCTACTTGCTCACAAATACATTAAGCAAAAAGGTTTGTTCATTATTTAGAACAGAAAAGACAATGGTAAGAATATACAAATACCTCTCTTCAAAGATTATCTATGAAATCAGATTGATTTGATAGTTCATCTTGCAATGGTAATGATTGTGTCTTGTCTTTCATATTTTGGTACTAGAATATTTGTACACACAAAATAATAAAAAAGATTTAGGAACAATGATGTTAATGAATGTGAATTTTTGCAGTGTAAAACATCAAATCCTTCCAAAACCAGGGACACCTACTAACAAAGAAGTACTGTTAGTCTCTCTCCAATCTATGTAAATTAATCAGTATCATTGCCATGAAAATATTCTTGGATTGTTAAGAAAAAAGGAAAACTCTAATCTTAGCCAATATTTTAAGGAGACACACTTTATAATGAGTCTATGAAGAAGTTCAGACATAAAGAATCTTCTAAGATTGCAAGTGTGAAGTTCTAATGTGTTCTAGTTAACTTATGAAAAAACCATGATATTAAACTCCATTAAGAAAAGAGCTAAGCTAAAAAAATGTCTAATAAAAATTGATCATACACCAATTCTATTCTTTTAAGAAAATCATCAAAAAAAATCTAATCTTCATCTCCCTACCTTTGCGACTGTTTTGTATTAATGGCAAGAAATGTTCTCAAACTTTTATATGGAGAAACATCTGGAATTGTATCTCAAAGTGCTTTGCAAAATAAATACCATGATAAAGAACATAATTCTTATCAATGTAATCAGTTGGCTAATTTATGTTTCCTCAGTAACAAGGTAGACATCATATGAGACAATGACCATATGAGCCCACTTTATCAATTTCCTCCAAAATCTCCAATGCATTACATAATCATCCACTTGTTTTAGCATTACTTTGCTAGAAACCTACCATTCAACTGATTAAGTGGATTTCTGGCCCATCTCTTGCCAGCCACTAAACTCCTTACATTTTTTAATACTAAATGCTTAAATCGGGATTAATAGAGTGAACATGCCAGATCTTATGAGAATTTCAAAGATTTCCCTGACTTTTAAGAGGCCATATTTTGTATAAAAAACAATTTCTTTTGGGATAGACTAGTAGTTAGGGAAGCACCAATAAAATCTCTAAGTAATTACTTAATTAATAGAGTTAAACCTCTCGATTGAACATATATTTTATTTTTCATCAATGGGTAATTGGTCTCTAATTTGCACACATATCAGTGGCCTTCAGGATGACAATTCTAGGCCTTTCATAGATACAACTGTTAACTGTGTTGGTACCCTAAATTTTGAGAATTTAGAAGTCCCAATCCATTATCAAGAAAGAAAGTTTCTTCATACTAAAAAAATCAAAGGAAGGAAGCTTTATGACACAAATAAATAGAACTAACTAATCGAAACTTTCAGAAAATGCTGGAATTTTGACCTACTACAAAGTTGATGCCAATAGAGGATGAAGATGGTCAAATTTTAAAAATCTAAAACCAACTTAATTCGGGAAATCCAATTTCCTATCTCCAGCAGAAATATTAGATTTTCACAAGGTGTTTTGGATTTTCGGCCAAAGCCAAATCCAAAATTTAGGTAGTTATTTTTTAGTTAGTTTATTATTTTTTCAAAATAATTTGTAATAAGGGTTATGTCTTTTTACCCTAAAGAGGTGTGAAAGCCACTCAAACACACATATATACATAATGTAAAGAGACAAGAATACAAGATATATTTTTAATATGATAGAATTTGATCACAACTACAACATGGACTCTAATGTACTATTTTTTCAACATTAATAAAGATAAGTGCTCTTCTTTTTACTTGTGGTTATAAGTTATATAATTTCAATTAGTCTTTCGGATATTCTATTTTATAGAGTGTTTCATTGTGTTAAATTCCCTGAGTATCCTAATTCAAAATTAATATGTATTGTTTAAATATCAATTGAAAGATCTGCGTATCTTCTCTTGTTTTTATCGGTCTCTTAATTTGAGTTAATTTCGATAAGATTAGCTATATAGATTGATTTGAATTATAAGTCAAGTGCAAGCCTATGAAGTGATAGTGTCACTTTATTAAAAGCAAGTTTTTAAAATTGTCTCCGATTGTACGTAGGATTGAGAATTTTCTGACTCTATAGCCCAAATATTTAGAAGGCACTGATCTAATCATTATTTAGAAATTGTCATTTAGTTTATACTTTGTAGTTTGTAGATTATTTAATTATTATTTCAAAAGCATTAATTTTCAGTCCTTAGTATAATCCATTTTAATCAAGCTTTATAAAGTAGATCTTATGAGGAGAGTTGTTTCTTTCCTCCAAGGACCATTCACCACCTTTGGAGGAACTTTGTTTTGTGTATGTAGAGGTGCGACATAGAAAATTTGATAGTTCAAAGTGAAATTAGGCCTAGCAGCCTTGGCTTGATTAAGCCAAAATTGCATAGGTATCAAGTGGTGCATCACTATTATACTTGTCAGTTGGTCAAAAGTGATCCATCATTTTTGAGCACCAACAAATTGGCGACTTTGCTGGGGAGTTGTCCATGAAAGACAATGTTGAAGATTACCTAGAAGCTCTAGTGATTTAATTAAGACTCTACTAGAGATAAGAATTCAGAAGATAGTAATTTTTTTCCTTCTAGAAAGAAGGTGGTGACTCTATTTAACAAAAAATTTTAGTCAATGACTCTACTGAGGGATAATACCTAGAAGGAGATAAGTAAAGTTTTACTCTTTAAAGAGGTGGCGACTCTAATGAAAAAAACCTAATGTATAAAGAAAGAAGTTACTACAAATTCAGATATTCAATATGTACCAGAATACATATTCACATAAAGTATCAAAATTTTGTGACCCATGACCAAAATTTATTATTGAAGTATATAGACCATTGAGTTTTGATAACATCCCTGGTGGTTAGAAAGATTTTCCTCTTAAACTACAAAAATTTGTTCCAAAATTTTGTGTAGATGGATTAGAATCACCAACGGAGCATTTGCAGGCATTTTATAAAAAAAAATTAGATTGCCATATGTATGTCGAAGATGTGATTATGAAACAATTTGTAAGATCATTGACAGATCATGTAGGTTTGCTTTTTAGTATGACACCTAAACAAAGTATCTCATCATGGAGAGAGTTTGAGCAATGGTTTCTTGATACGTTTCATGATGCAAGTGAAGATGACATGCATTATGAACAGGACAAGATTCAGGATCACAATATGGAAGAGGACTCTTACATGTTTCCTTTAGATGCATTTTTTAGCTTGAAGAGTTTTGAAGGGGAGTCTTCTGCACATTTGCTGATAAGAACAGTGGACATTCTTTGAGAAATACCTTCAAACATTATGCCTTCACAAAAAGAAATCATGAGAAAGGTCAAAAAATTGGGAATTACATCAAATGATCCTTTTGTAAAGTTCCTTGTGTATATATTAGAAGAAGATGATGAAGACAGAAAAAGAGAGGCTATTGCTCAGATTGAACAAGGCCTTGTGCTTGATGATTAGCTTGGTGAGGAAGATGAATGCACTAGTCATATAGAAGATAAAGAAGCATCCGTTCCTAAGAACCATAATAATACTTGTGATGACATGGAGGATAAAAATTTGGATCGGATTGAAGAAAAAATTGTACATGATGAGATGTGTATGGAAACATGTGTCAATGACCATGATGATGAGGAAGAAAACCTTCTCAGTAAAAGAGAAATTTCAGCTTTGTTAGACATGGAATATCAAAAACATTTTGAGAAGAGTGGTCAAATTTGTTTATATCATGATAAAGACAGTGGGCCTAGTGATCATTTTGAAGATGATGAAACTCAAAATATGTATGGGGAAGTGTATTCTAAAAGTGAGACATGTATTATCTCATCATATGAGAAAAAGTTATATCAAACATATAAAGATGATATGAAATCAAACAGACATAATGAGGAGAATGTGTTGAATATTAGTTCTAAAAATTATCTAATTATCCTATCTGATCAAATTCTTGATAAGAATGAAGTTCCTGAATGTGATTTATCTCCAAATCCTTTTTGTAAAGAGAAATAACATCTTGAGTATAGGGAAGATTGTGTACGTAAATGCATCCATACAGAAGAGCTTAATCTAGTTACTTGTAGGGTTGATCAAATTCATGGGTTAGCAAGGACTATAGTGCACCTACTAGCTTTTCTAAGGGTAAACAAAAGTCAAAGCGTGTAAATAAATTAATGAATATTGTCCATGAGAATGGTGGCATCGTATTAGGGAGATCCAAAGTATTACATGATCAAAATTATGTGTTCGATAGAGGAAAGAAGTAGTGTTCATTTTTTGGGGGCTTGGGGCTACCCAATTTCACTTTGCATCAGATTAGGTGTGGATACTTGGTCTGCTTGTCTAGAGATAGCTGGAATCTTGCTATGCTCAAAGGGAGCACACATCCCTAGAAAGAGCCACTGTTGGTACCCTAAATTTTGAGAACTTAGAGGTCCAAATCCATTATCAAGAAAGAAAGTTTCTCCATACTAAAAAAATCAAAGGAAGGAAGCTTTAAGACACAAATAAACAGAACTAACTAATCGAAGCCTTCAGGAAATGCTAGAATTTCAACCTACTACAAAGATGATGCCAATAGAGGATGAAGATGGTTATTTTAAAAATCTAAAATCGACCCAGTTCGGGAAATCAAATTTCCTATCTCGAGCAGAAATATTAGATTTTCACAAGGTGTTTTGGATTTTTGGCCAAAGCCAAATCCAAAATTTAGGTAGTTATTTTTTAGTTAGTTTATTATTTTTTCAAAATAATTTGTAATAAGGGTTATGTCTTTTCACCCTAAAGAGGTGTGAAAGCCACTCAAACACACACACACACACACACACACACACATATATAATGTAAAGAGACTAGAATAGAAGATATATTTTTAATAGGATAGAATTTGATCACAACTACAACATGGACACTGATGTACTATTTTTTCAACATTAATAAAGATAAGTGCTCTTCTTTTTACTTGTGGTTATAAGTTATATATTTTCAATTAGTCTTTCAGATATTCTATTTTATAGAGTGTTTCATTGTGTTAAATTCCCTTAGTATCATAATTCAAAATTAATATATATATTTTAAATATCAATTGAAATATCTGTGTATCTTCTCTTGTTTTTATTGGTCTCTTAATTTGAGTTAAATTTGATAAGATTGGCTATATAGATTGATTTGAATTATAAGTCAAGTGGAAGCCTGTGAAGTGATAGTCTCGGTTTATTAAAAGCAAGTTTTTAAAATTGTCTCCGATTGTATGTAGGATTGAGAATTTTCTGACTCTATAGCCCTAGTATTTAGAAGGCACTAATCTAATCATTATTTGGTTCATACTTTTTAGTTTGTAGATTATTTAATTATTATTTCAAAAGCTTTACTTTTCAGTCCTTAATATAATCCATTTTAGTTAAGCTTTATAAACTAGATATTATAAGGAGAGTTGTTGCTTTCCTCCAAGGATCATTCACCACCTTTGGAGGAACTTTGTTTTGTGTACGCAGTGGTGCGACATAGAAAAATTGATAGTTCAAAGTGAAATTAGGCCTACCATCCTTAGCTTGATTAAGCCAAAATTGCAAAGGTATCAAGTGGTGCATCACCATTATACCTATCAGTTGGCCAAAAGTGATCCATAATTTTTGGGCACCAGAAAAATGGATTCTTTCATCAGCAACTGAATTGTCCAGTTATTATTGATTTTTATTATTTTTCTCTCAATTTTACAAAATTGGTAGTTCACTATGCATAGAATTGAGCATAGTTTTAGATTGAAAAACTATTCAGGGCATTTGAGATTTAATTAGACTCTTGAAGAGAGTGACTCTCAGGAAAATTTTTATTGGGACACACAAATGAGCATTGGATCTGGATAATTTTGTGACAGGAAAATATTTAAACAATTGTCTGTTGTTTTTAGTTGCTCTTTGACTAGATGTTCTAAATATTTTCAACACAAACAAAATGCAAGGACAACTGCACTTTGGTGAGCAGAGGATCATATTTGTTCCTAGTCTCAAAAGAGCCCACGATACCGGACATACATCCCATGAAAAAACATGCTTCATTAAAAAACATAGGGAGCCCATTTTTTAATATAATTTATCACATTTATTCATTGAATTTAGACTTGGAATAGATTAAGAATTCACAATATTTGTATGTTGAATGTCTTAAATAGAAGGCTAAAAAACTGGAATTCAAAATGGAAGATTAATATGAATTGGATGAACTCAGTGAAACAAAATACCAATTCTCGGAGATGATGCTTGCAATGAATATAATCTGGGTAAAAAATGAAGGTGCCCCATGCTAGTGAAAGAAGCATATATTATTGAACAACGCCAAATATAATCTATAAACCCTAGTTCCTATATAAGCATTGCAGATAGCATCATGGAGATTATTTTCAAAAGAAATACCTAGTCGGATGATTCATTGCGAGGGACACAGCATGAGTTACGAATGCCAACCATTCCATCAGAAAACCAGAGCCCAACAGAGCACCAATAACATGGTCTATGTGATCATTCTGACGAACATACGAGTCACTAATATTAAACTGAATTGTTGGATGAAGCTTGACAGTTAGACCTGTTGTGACCAATGGTATTTGAAAAACTGTTTAACCAGTTGTCATTGCTCCTCCCTTTAGCTACTGTCCTTAGCACCAAAGGAACTCAGTTTTCCAGGCTATGAGACTATAATATAGATCTTAAAAATGAATGCAAAATGACACAACATAATCAGGGCACATGGGCTTGTAAGTTGCCACGTATTCCAAATTTATAAGATATCCTTCACCTGCCCTGATTTCATATTAACTTTTGTTGATGTTTATAACTTTGATCAGATAAAATGCGCATAATAATATTATGAGAAAAGATCAAACTATACATACATATACATATCAAAATATATATATATATATATATATATATATATTAATAATAATAATAATAATAATAATAAAGTTTATTATTATATATATATTAATACATATACATATATCATTACTATCTGAATAGAAATTGATCTCTTCCCATAATACTATGATTAATCGATTAACATCATATATAATGAGAAAATGCTCATCAATTCATAAAGTAATCCATATCATTACTATTATAATGACTGATTCTATTAACTATGTATTATTACCGATTTGTATGTATCGGTCAAACATAATGTACCGATTTATATTTGATAGAACATACCGATAGAGTATCGGTTATATTATCATGGTGTACTTAATGAATGATGCGATTAATATTATCATCGTGTACTTAATGTTATGCAACAATTGGGTTACATTGATTGCTTTGCTAAATGACACCGATCGGAACGTCTGCGGTTAAATTACAATGGATATTTTATATTATGCACCGTTCAGGTCAATATTAAACATATGTTAATTACCTTGGTAAAACACCGATTGGTGGTCAGTTTGGTCAAATGGTTTATTAAGTAATGTTGCACTATTGATTATGATATCATTTAGTCTACTGACTGTTGTATTCAGATTATTGTTATCGGGTGATTAAAGATATGAAAAGACATGGCATTATAGAGCCATGTCTCCTCAAAGAGATATGTCTACATGTCTCATATATATAGTCATTGGATGATTTATTAAGACAAGCATATACAATGAATAATGCAAGTCTTACTTATCCAATCTGCAAAATATAGATATTAATCTATTTATATATATCTATTATTATATCAATAATAATATATATATATCTTGTG
>MU223272.1:221081-246710 GCA_018584345.1 Thuja plicata
TCATGTATGTTGTACACACTAGACTAGATATTGCACATGCAGTAGGAATTGTTGCTAGATTTTCTGCTAACCCCAGGGAATCACATATAACTGCTGTGAAAAGAATTCTAAGATATCTGAAGAATACAGAGGAATTTGGCTTATGGTATAGAAGAGAAGGAAAATTTGAACTGAAAGTGTTTATTGACGTTGATTGGGTTGGAAATCTTGATGACCGAAAGAGCACAACTGGAGGAGCATTCTTTATGGGTGATAGACTTGTCATATGGATTAGCAAGAAGCAAGGATGCATCTCTCAGTCTACTGCTGAAGTAGAATATGTTGCTGCTGCTGCAAATTGCTCAAATATTGCATGGATCAAATAGTTGCTGGAAGGTATGCATATGAAGATCAAAGAACTAGTAATTATCTATTGTGATAACACCAGTGCAATAAATATTTCCAAGAATCCAGTCATGCATGCAAAGACTAAACACATTGCCATCAAGTATCATTATTTAAGAGAACAAGTTCAAGAAAAAGATGTCATACTTGAATAAGTGGAATCAAAAGAACAATTGGCTGATATCTTCACCAAGCCACTGCCCAAGGATACATTTGAGTACCTAAGAAAAAGACTAGGGGTCAAACCCATGTCTACCAGTTAGTAAAAGGACTGAAAGCTACATTAGCCATATGTTATCACAATATCGTTCATGATTGATGCAAGCAGAAAATGAACTTCAAAGCTACATCTATATACAGAAAGGTATATATCAGAACCAAGCACCAGAACATATAGTTATGTTGATGATGGATAAGGCAAATTCAAGGAATATATTATGGATAGAAGAAATTGTTTGACAGAATGTCAAATATTTGACAAATATTTGTTTGGCATTGTTGTCAAAGGGAGAGAATGCATCCATATTATCATCAGAAACTATTCATTATCAGATTATCCAAATAGGGAAAGATCATATCCAGAGGGAGAGATTTTGTATACAAGTTACAAATAAAAGTCAGCAACATCAACGAAGAATAACAGTCAAAAGAGAGAAATTGACACAAAAAAAGGACACAACACATCAGAAGAAAATACATAAAAAGATGCAAGAATCAAATCTAAGCTAACACAGAGCTTACCGGCGGTCAGACATTTTTATCAGTTATCAAAATAAACTATTTGGTAATTTGATGAATCTCAACAATTTTATTTTATGTTATATTAGAAATAGTATAGTGTAATAATATAGTATGTTGCCATCAATGCCAAAGGGAGAGATTGATGACATATAACTGATTGAATGTTTGATAATGTTAAGTTGAAGATGATACAAGACATTAAATTAGATAATGGTTTGTATTGTCATTGATGTCAACTTGATATCATCTGTATGGTCATGTACATAATGCCAAAGCCTTCAGAAAATCAATGGAACAGAGGTTATGTTTTCAGCAATGCATAAAAGTCATGTATTCACTAAGTGATAGACTACACTGACAGAGTGCACACCATCGGTAAAGAAAGAGATAAAGTCACAGTGACGCCCGACGAGCAGAAGACAGTGTTGCCCAATGAAGCAGAATCATAGGATGCCCGACGAGCTAAAAATAGTGTTGCCCGATGAGAAAGATCCAATGATTCCCAACAGACAGAGATCCCAAAGCTAACTAAAGTTTCATCAATGGAACTGGCAGTTGTCACTAGTGACGAACTGTAGAATTGACTGACGGAACAGAGAGTTCAGAAAACAAAAAAATATCTAGCTGGGAGAGCTTAAGGATAGACTTAACTAATTTTTTTATTTGTTTTATTCAACCATAGTTAAGCAATTGATTTATATAGTTGGCAAGAAGATAACTACGAGATAAATTAGGAGTTAAAGCCATAAATCAAATTAACTGGATTGTTTTTTATGCCAAGAATCAAGAATCAAGAATCAAGAATTAGAATATCATGTCTATATAAGAGACAAGAATAATTCATTTTTGCATGCACTTAGATACACGGGGGAGTGAATTGAAAGAAGATGCTGAAGAGAAACTGGTGAATGTTAAGCTTCATACAGTCCTGATCAATCAAGCTAAGGGGGAGCTAAAGAATTTTGCAGACACCGACGAAAAGTGAAGCACAGCATCACAAAGTAGAAAGTGTGAAGCACAAAGGAATTGAATTGATACATTGATCAGAGAGGTTTCGTATGTAAATAGATCTCAATATTTGCAATTCAAAGTTGCATTAGAAATAGGTCATTGTGTTTCAGTTTAACCATTGAAGCATTAAGTCTCTTAACAGAGTAGGACTTAACCATCTTCTATAATTGAGGTATATCCTAATAGATTACCAAAAAGGTTGATTCATGATAGTAGCATTGTTCTTACCTAAAGCCTATTGACAGTCTAAGAAGGAGGTTGATTCAAGGATGGTAGTAAGATTAGCATAAAGCCTATTGACAGTCTAAAGGATGATTCAAGGATGGTAGCGTAGATGCCAGATACTTAGTGACAATCTATGTATAAAAATACTCTAACAAGGTCACTCTTAACAGTGTGTTTGTAACCTTTAATAGGGTTGGCTCCTAATAGGGCTCACTTCAGAAGAGTGAAAATTTGGAGTACCGGTCCCAGTGGTTTTTCCCTTAACAAGGTTTCCACGTTAAAATTCATGTGTTATATGTGTATGGTTTATTACTTTATTGTTTTACATTTCACATATGCATTTCTGGATTGATTGGTATACTCTGCATATTTTCTAAGTATCAGTAAATAAGTTTTACTGCTTATCGGTAATCAAGGAGAATAAGGAAAGACAAGGTAAACCGACAGACAATTAATTATTTCAAAGTATTTCAAAGCATACATCTTGTAGGGACTTAATAATATGAGGTGTATTAATTGGTGGATTAAAGTTTAAAGGATAAATTTTTGAGGCCACTGATTCAGCCCCCCCCTCTCAGTTATTACTAACATTAGCTTCTCATTCACAATTCCTTCCTCCATAATTCTCTCTCCTAACTATTCAATCCACATTTTTAATTCCTCTTCCAACAATCAATCAAGTCCCTACTAAATTCAGTCTTCTAATCCATTCAATCAGTTAACTCATCTGTAACATTTTTTAACTCACCAGTATATTCAAGTCATTTGTCAAATCTATTTCCTAACAGGTCAATCAAGTAGAGTTGAAATCCTACTCACTCTAAGTTCAAATCCTCAATCACAGTCAAATATTCCTTCAAATATAGAATCTTGGTTGGAACCCGTAATAATCTTAAAAATAGAGAGCCAAAACTTTGATTTTGGTAACCATAATTGCTTTGAATTATTATGTTGGCATACAATCAAGCACTCATTCCTGAGAGCCCACATTGCATAAAGCAGAACAAAAAGGATGAATTTGTTGAAAATATTGTTTGGAAAGCTATAATGGAAACAATTATTGTTTTTTCATTGATGTCAAACCTTAACTGGTGAGACTATTGCTATCTATTTGAGTACCATATCTATTGATTGATGGAGGAGATTTAACAAGAATACCAAGAAGAATGGTTGAGTTATGAGGAATTACAAAGGGTACTTTCTTAGTTGGCACATTGGCAAAGTGATATGTTGTTTATCTTTCAATGATAATTTACTAAGAACAATTTATCCTGAGCAATTTTTGTGTCAGCCGAGCACTAGTGTATGCTGAGAATTTTTTCTTGTATGTGTCAAGCATCAGTAAATTGTTGAGGAACATAGTATTGGCTGAGCAACATTATTTTGATGATTGATGAGATTTAAGATCTCTGGCCGACATAGCTGATTTTATTGAGATATGCAAAGTTAATTAAGGATAAGCACATTTGATCTACACTATGTAAATGCACAGGTAATCATAATTAATGCATGGATCAAAGATTTAATTGGTAATTGTATTGGAGAAATAAATTAAATTTAATGATTGAAAGATCTATTGGATCTAACCTAACCTAAGATCTATGATCTTGATTAAGTGGCAAAAGATGTATCTGACCTAGATGGAGAGGTATATGATAACCTCAAGGGGTTATTCATGAAAGTAGCTAAGAGAGAAGAGTATGTAGAGTATACAAGAAGGATTGCATGGTTAATCAACTAACTAGAAAGATCTAAGAAAAGAAGGTTGAGCAGAGAAGCAGAGAGAGATTGCTTGACAGATTTCCAAGCAGATCTAAAGATTGAAATGACAATGGAGGCCAGTCAATGAATTAGCATTAGAGCTGAATTGGATCTAGATTTGCAAAGTAAGTTGTATGAATTAGATCAAACCTGGTGACTACTTTCTAACCATTGTATCAGTTCAAATCCTTTAACCAAGTTGACCTAATAGTCATTGTATAAATCCTTTGAGCAAGGTGACATTTAGATTGGAATGCTTTAAGTCCTCTAACAAGGCCACTCCTTACAGGGTGATTAAATCCTTTAACCAGGTCACATTTGACAGTGTGTTTTGTAACCTTTAACAGGGTTGGCTCCTAACAGAGCTCACTTTAGAAGAGTGAAAATTTTTGTAGCATGTTACTGGCAGTTTTTCCCATATTGGGTTTCCATGTTAAATAATGGTGTCAAAGTGTGTGAATGTTTATACTGTGTTTTATTGTTAATTTTTTACAAGCTTATTTCATTAGTATAGTAAACTGCACACTTTTATATTACTGCTACCGAGCAGATCTGAATTGTTCAAATCGGTATTAAGTTTTAAATGGGTACATCTTGACATGAGGATAAATGATTCACCCCCCCTCTCATTTATTCCAAATTCATTTTAACAATTGGTATCAGAGCTAAGTTCTCTTGAAATAGTTTGAAGGTACTTGGAGCAAAAGATAAAGATGTATAAAAGGGATGTACCAAAGTTGAACAAGGATAACTTTCCTGCATGGGAAATTTTGCTGAAATTTCACTTAGCTGGTGTTGGTGATTCTGCTAAACATCATGTTGATCAAGAATATGTAGCCCCTATAGGAACTCTCAATGCTGCACAGTTAAAACAAAAGCAAGAACATAATCAAGCAATGCTTGATATTGCATCATCCCTGAACTATCATGAGTTTGAAGACATAAAGGTCTGTACAAGCGCAAAGAAAATGTGGGATACCCTTGAAACCATCAATGGAGGAGACACAAATGTGTTAAGAGCCAAATCTGAAATCTTGAGAGGTAAGTTTGATGAAATGAAAATGGATGAAGGAGAAAATATAGTTTCATATTATGGTAGGATAAAGGAAGTTGTAAATTCTATTAGAGGAGGTAAAGGAACCATTGATGAGAACACCATCATGAGCAAGGTACTAAGAACACTTCTTCCTATTTATTCTATTAGAGTATCTACAATTCAAGAATTGATATGTACTCCTAACAACAATTTGACTTTGGAAAGTTTGGTAGGCAGACTTACTGCATTTGAGATGTCAGATTTTGATAACTATACTCCACAAGCCATTGAATCTGCATTCAATTCCCAAATGGTCCTCAACGAATCAAACAAAGGAAAGAAATGTGTGGATAGTGACAGCGATACTTCTGATGATGATCTATAAGAACTAGAGGCACTTATTGGAAGAAGACTATTAAGAGGAAAAGGAAAATTCAAAGGTAAACTTCCTATTATCTATTTTTTATGTAACAAAGTTGGTCATATTGCTGCAAGATGTCCTGATAAGAATGACAAAGATGAGAAAAGAGATAGAAAGTATAAAGATAGAAAGGATGACCGAGACTTCAATAAGTACAAGGATTACAAAGACAAAGGTAAGAAATCTGCTATATAGCTGAAGAAGCTTTTGAAAATGAATCTGATAAATCTAATGAAAATGATATAGAAGTTGTGTATGTTGCAATGAAAGATGATGATGATGATGATGATGATGATGATGATGATGATGATGAGAAAAAATCACTAATTTCTTGTATGAGTAAAAGTGATTATTGGATTATTGACAGTGGTTTCTCACATCACATGACCCGTGATAAAGATAAATTTGAAACCTTAGATCAGTGTAAAGGTGGTTAAGTTAAATTTGGAAATGATACACCATGTTGTGTTAAAGGGAAAGGGTCAATTCAATTGACTGAAAAAATTAGATGTGATGATGTATATTGGGTTGATGATCTTAAGTATAACTTATTGAGTATTTCACAGTTGAATACTTTTAGTTACAGAGTTGAATTCCATCACAGAAAAGAAAAGATCTATGATGCCAATGGAGAATTAGTTGGAGGTGGTGAGCAGGAAAAAGGTAATCTATTTTATCTAGACCTAGTTGATGAGACACACTTGTTTGCACAATATAGTGAGGTTTGGTTATGGCATAAAAGGTTGTGTCATGTAAACTTTGATAACTTGGTAAGTATAAGCAAATTGAAAAAAGTTAGAGGGCCGCCTAAGTTAAAGAAACCTGAAAATGTAATGTGTAAACAATGTCAATTGGGAAAGATGACTAAATCTAGTTTTAAGAGAAAAACTCATACTTTTGAGGAAATTCTAGAATTGGTTCATACTGACCTTTGTGGACCTATTGGTGAGAAAAGTTACTGGGGAGACAAATATTTTATTTTATTTGTTGATGATTACTCAAGAATGATGACTGTTATGTTTCTTAAGGAAAAATATGATGCATTCTAGTTGTTTAAGTGGTACTTGGCAAAAGTTGAAAAGGAGACAGGTAAGAGTCTAAAATGTCTGAGATCTGATAGAGGAGGTGAGTTTATTTGTAATGAGTTTAACAATTTTTGCAATGATAGATGAATAAAGAGATAGATGTCCACTGCTAGGAATCCACCACAGAATGGTATAGCTGAAAGAAAAAATTGATCTATTATGGATTGTGCTAGAACACTAATGATGGAGAAATATTGGATAGAAGATGTAAGTACAACAATTTATACCCTAAACAGAGTACAAGTCAAGAAAGGTACAAATGCTACACCTTATGAGCTATGGTATGGATATGCACCTAGTGTAAGCTACTTTAAAGTCTTTGGAAGTAGATGTTTCATACTGAAGGATAACATAAATGGAAAACTTGATGCTAAAGGTGAGGAAGGCATATTTCTTGGATATTCAACTAAGAGTAAGGCATATAATTGTTTGAATTATAACACTAGTAAAATTGTGAAAGTACAAATGTTAGAATTGATGAATATGCAGAAAGAAATGAAGAAGAAAGCATGACTGAGCCTGAGAATTATAAATCATTCACCTATCTTGATGAAGAATATTCTAATGAAACTGAGATTGAAGTTGTCGGGCAATAGTCTACACCTGCTAAGTCATAAAATGAAATTATTGAGCAATAGGAAGTGACTGCCGAGCTATCTGATGGATATGTCGAGTAACAGATTCAACCTAAATTAAACATGAATGATCAATCTGAAGCACAGAAAGAACCTACTTTGGAAAATTATGTTAGAAGGCACCATAAACCTAATCAAATCATATGATAAAGGAATTTTTTAGTCATGAAAAAAATCAAATTAAGAGAAGATGCCTTCTTGTTATGTGACTTTGAATCTAAAAAACTAAAAGATGCTTTAGATAATGAAGATTGGATTCAAGCCATGAATGAAGAGATTGAATAGATTGAAAAGAACAATACTTGGACACTTGTACCTAGGCCGAATGATAAAAATGTAATTGGTACTAAGTGGCTATTCAAAAACAAGCTGAATGAGCATGGGGAGGTAACAAGAAATAAAGCTAGACTGGTATGCAAGGGTTATGCACAAGAGGAAGGAATTGACTATGGAGAGACATTTGCTCTAGTTTCAATATTGGAAGGTGTAAGAACCTTACTTGCATATGTAGCTTACAAAGGATTTAAAGTCTATCAAATGGATGTAAAGTCAGCATTTACAAATGGTATATTAGAAAAGGAAGTATACATTAAACAAGATGATGGATTTTTTGATCCAAACATAAGGAATATGGTTTGTAAATTACATAAAGCACTATATGGACTGAAGCAAGCACTTAGAGCATGGTATGAAATATTGCACAACTATCTGATGAAGATTGGATTTACAAGAACAAATGAGAACAACAATCTATATTTGAAGAGAGAGAAAAGTAAAGGTGCTTTATTAGCTGAAAATTTTTTTGACGACATTATATTTTGTGGACAAGATATGTTATGTCAAGCATTTGCAAAGGAGATGCAAACTGAATTTGAGATGTCTATGTTTGGTGAGATAAATTTTTTTGTTGATTTACAAATATATCAGATGAAGAATGGTATCTATATTACTCAATCAAAATATATCAAAGAGATACTAAAAACTTTTGGAATGGAAGATTCAAAACTAGTGAGTACACCCATGGCTAATGCACAAAAGTTAACGAAAAATGATGAGACAAAAGAAGTAAATCAAACACTGCACATATCAGTGATTGGAAAGCTACAATATGTTGTCCATAGTAGACCTGATATTTCATTAACTATTGGTATTGTTTCTATATTTTCTGCCAATCCCAAAGAAGCTCATCTGATGGCAGTAAAAAGGATTTTGAGATACTTGAAAGGAACATATGACTATGGTCTGTATTACAAAAGGAATGATGAATTTGAACTCAGAGTCTATACTGATTTTGATTGGGCTAGAAATATAGATGAAATAAAAATCACCATAGGAGGAGCATTTATTTTGGGAAAAAGATTAGTTTCATGGACAAGCAAGAAACATAACTGAACCTCACAATCTATAGCTGAAGATGAGTATGTAGCAGTAGCAGTTAATTGCTCCAATATTGTATGGTTGAAGATATTATAGAAATGCATGAAAGAAGAGATCACAAAACCAGTTTTCATATATTGTGATAACATGATTACTATTAATATTTCAAAGAACCCTATAATGCACTCTAAGACAAAGCATATAGCTATCAAGTATCATTATTTGAGGGAGCCAGTTCAGAAGAAGGAAGTAATACTGGAATATGTGAACACTAAGGAATAGTTAGCAGACATATTTACAAAGGCACTACCCAAGGATGCTCATGAGTATCTGTGAGGAAAATTGGGGGTAATTCCCCTAACTAAAGCTAATTAGTTCATAATGGTATTGTTGCATCAAATTTCATATTCAGAATATTTTTCACATTGATGCACAGGTTGTCACACTTTAGGATGCTGCCTAAAGTTGTAAAAGATAGACAATGTCAGAAAAAGAAAATTAGTCATAAGCAAGATGATAGGAACAACATGATACAAAGTTTAGAACAGAAGAATCAGCATGATGAATATGTTAACGTCTTTGGCATTGTTGTCAAAGAGGGAGAAGTTTACTAAAAGAGGGAGAATTATACTGAGAAAGATATAGGGAGAGTTTACTACTTAGAGAAAAAGAGATTGATGAACATAAACAAAAAGATATCAGTGTGATTACAAACACAGAGGGAGTAATGTTTTACAGATGAGAATCAGAATGAAGCTAAAGACATAAATGAAAATTTGTTCATACAAGGAACACAGACACTTTTTGGATTGTATGGTAATTATAATTGCAAATTATTATTTTATTGTTTTGTGTCACCATCAATGCCAAAGAGGGAGATTGTTGGAAATATTGTTTGGAAAGCTACAATGGAAAAAATTATTGTTTTGTCATTGATGTCAAACCTTAACTAGTGAGACTATTGCTATCTATTTGAGTACCATATCTATTGATTGATGGAGGAGATTTAACAAGAAGACCAAGAAGAATGGTTGAATTATGAGGAATTACAAAGGGTACTTTATCAGTTGGCACATTGGCAAAGTGATATGTTGTTTATTTTTCATTGACAGTTTACTGAGAACAGTTTATGCCTAGCAAGTTTTGTGTCGGCTGAGCACCAGTGTGTGCCACGCATATTTTCTTGTATCTGCTGAGCGTTAGTAAATTGTCGAGGAACATAGTGTTGGTCGAGCAATAGAATTTTGATGATTGATGAGATTTAAGATCTCTGGCTGACATAGTTGATTTATTGGGATATGTAAAGTTAATTAAGGATAAGCATGTTTTATCTACACTATGTAAATGCACGGGTAACCATAATTAATGCATGGATCAAAGATTTAATTGGTGATTGTATTAGAGAAATAAATTAAATGTAATGATGGAAAGATCCATTGGATCTGACCTAACCTAAGATCTACGATCTTGATTAAGTGGAAAAATATGTATCTGACCTAAATGGAGAGGCATATGATAACCTCAAGGGATTATTCATGAAAGTAGGTAAGAGAGAAAAGTATACAGAGTATGGAAGAAGGATTGCATGGTTAATTGATTAACTAGAAATATCTAAGAAAAGAAGGTTGAGCAGAAAAGCAAAGAGATATTGCTTGATGGATTTCCAAGAAGATCTAAAGATCTAAATGAGAATGGAGGCCACTCAGTGAATTATCATTAGAACTGAATTGGATTTGGATTTGAAAAGTAAGTTGTTTGAATCAGATCACACCTGCTGATTACTTTCTAACCATTGTATCAGTTCAAATCCTTTAACTAGGTTGACCTAGCAGTAATTGTATAAATCCTTTGAGCAAGGTGACATTCAGAATGGGATGTTCTAAGTCCTCTAACAAGGCCACTCCTGACAGGGTGATAAAATCCTTTAACCAGGTCACATTTGACAATGTGTTTTGTAACCTTTAATAGGGTTGGCTCCTAACATAGCTCACTTCAGAAGAGTGAAAATTTTGGTAGCATGTTACTAGTGGTTTTTCCCATATTGGGTTTCCATGTTAAATCATGGTGTCAAAGTGTGGGAATGTTTATGTTGTGTTTTACTGTTAAGTTTTTGCAAGCTTATTTCATTTGTACAGTAAATTGCACACTTTTATATTACTGATGCCGAGCAGATCTGAATTGTTCAAATTGGTATTAAGTTTTAAATGGGCACATCTGGACCTGAGGATAACTGATTCACCCCCTCTTAGTTATTCCAAATTCATTCTAATAGAATTATGGGTTTGCATATGATTTTATGTTATTTGATTTCAATCTATTGATTTATGTATGTAATTTTCTTTTTTTCCTTTCCTCTTTCGATATTGGGAATACTAATTGCTCTAAAAATGTCTTTGTAGTTGAGATTTTAGTGTTATTGCAGGATTTTATTATACCCAATTACAAACGGTAAAAATTTGAAAAATGTCATGAAAAAATATCTAAAACTTAGAAAATATTTTAAAAAGTTTGAAATAATAAAAAAGCTTAAAAATATTCATCTACGATGACCATGTATGCGGTTTCTATGATAAGCACCTTCACTTATGTGACACGCCACACATACCTCAAATCCAAACATGTGAACCCTATGGTGGATCAAAAATATTTGTAAAAAGTGCTATAAAATTTTATCATCACACAACCAAAAAAATCATAAAATTGAGAAAATTTACAATAAATCTCTTTTGGATATCAATTCAATTCCTTTGTATTTAAAAAAAATTATTGAACATTGTCATTCAACAGATCTGAGCTTCAACAAAACCAAGTCAAAGTAGTCAAACTCATATGTGAGTCCTCAATCAATTTGATCACACTGTCGTGTCTATCAATGGAGTGTCATAGCACAACCTTTTATCAAGATAATCATGTTATTCTAGACAAGGAAGGGAACACTCAAAACCATATGGTGCATTCTTACATGAGGTACCCTATACTTCATCTGATAACATCAGTAAAATGTCAAAACTCAAAGTCCAAACTACTATAGAAAGACATAAACATAAATTAGTATGGTTGCTTACTTGTTGAGTCTAGTTGGCCTTATTATGTCTTGATTTTTACAAGCTATGTACCTATGCATCTCCATGATTCCACATAAGTGATTAGAGATGTCATGATGGTTCATGAATTATCTTTTCTTGTCTATGGGATGTTGACTGAGAAATATTAAACGAGCATTTTGGGTGTCTATGGTAAGAGCCTTCACAACCACATGTGATATCTAATTGTTTGGCTTGCAATAGATAAATCAATTGTGATACCTAGCACATACCTTGACTCTTAATGCCCAACCTATAATTATCAACTCACATTCCTTATCTATTCAAAGTTCTTGTTAGAATGCAAAAAGATAGTTGTGCCTAGATCTTTAATACCTAGGTATGTTGATATTCAATTTTGCTATAATAAAAGTGGCTCAATGATAAAACATATTGCTCAATTCAATTGGAATTCACATGTGGTTATTAAAACTAAAAGCTCTCTATTTACTGTAATCTAAGGGTTTCAATCAAGGATTCATCCTCAATCTCTCCCCTCTTAACTTTATATCAATCAATTCTAACATTGTATTGGTCAATCTTATATAGGGTATGTCTTCCCTGAAACTAGACATTGTCTCTAGTCTTATATAGGATGGGTCCTTCCTGAAAGGATATATGATTCTTATCAACAATATTTATGTCCAAATATCAAATCAAATAGTCATCATGACCTACCTGTATGCACCCTAAAATGGTCGCCTAGACTTTGGGCCCCATTTATCATTTTATCATTTTATCAAATTTCTGAATCAATGCTTTCGAATATTTTCAATTCAAATCAATTTCCTTGATCATATTGTAATTAATTCAATTATTCAATTATTTCAATATTTCCTAAGGTTTGATCATTTTTATCTAATTAAAATATTTAATTTTCCATTTAATTAAATAAAATTTATCTTATTTAATTAAAAGATTTAATCTCCCTTTCAATTAAATTCATCTTATTTAATTAAATTAAATTCCTCTCATTTAATTAAATAAAATTCATCTAATTTATTTAATTGAAAGAAAACCCCTCTTTTAATTAAATAAATAAAAATCCCCACTTAAAGAACTTTATTTGATGAAAAAGGAAATAAATTAAATTAAATTAAATTAAAATCCCTTTTTCATCACATCTTCCTAAGTGGTGATTTTTGCCTCTTTATCATAGCCTTTGATTTTTGCCTCTTAATCTCAATCGTTCACTTTCCTTTAAAAGGAGACCTCTGCTTCTCATTTTCATACATTAGCTTTTTCATAGTATTGTTATGTTGCAGGTTTGGAGAGCAATTTTGGAGGAGGATTTGAGCACTCAAGCTTGGATATTGCAACTTCTCTCTTCTTGTCTTGTTCTTGCATCCATGGCTACTTATGTAGATTAGATTCATGTTTATTTCCATATATTAAACTTGCATTTGTATTTCCTTCATAGATTAATCATGCATTGTTATCATCTAGATTAATTTCCTTTCATGCATTGCAATCATATAGAGTAGATCTCATTTTCATGCATTTGAATTTCTCATTTCATGGTGTACTTGCATAGGCACTAACTAGGTCAATCTGAGGGCCTCCATTTTAAACCTTTGCACTCCATGCCTAGAGAGCTATGGATCGATATTTGAGGCCTCATTCTTGAGCAACCTTGGATTGAATGATTCATAGAAGTGTGTCAAAAATTTAGAATACATTTTTAGCACCCACCGTGGGGCAAAAGATTCATTTTCTATATTTTTTTAGCTATTTTTCTTCAATTTATTTTTGGATGCAAAATTTTTGTCTTTTATGTACTTGTTTTTGTCTCCAAAGAAAGTTTGCGTTAGCTTTTGCCGGTCTTCGTGTGAGATTTTGTTGGATCTGGTGTTTTATTGCGTGGTTCTATGTACTTCTTTGCACAATGCGAGTACTTTCTCACATGAGATTCGGCATCAGTGTTGTGATCTGACTGGTTTTTTGTCTCTGTACTTTTTTTACTGCCTGTGCTTTCTGTCGCGCGGCTATGCATTTCCTCGGGCGAGCTTTCTATTTTCTTGCACGGTACTGTGCACTTTCTTGCATGGCTCTATGTACTTTCTTGTGTGAGATTCTGTACCAAAGATCTAATTTTCATTGCTATATCTCTAATTTTTCATGCTAACCACTAATGTTTACTATTTCTAGTTGTTTGTGATTTGTTGTTGTTGTTACTATTACTGATTTGGACTTGCCTGGATAAACAAAAAAATGATTCGCATTGCATTGGATTTGAGGTATTTTTTTGATCTCTATAACATTTGGATTTTGGGAATTAAAATGAACATATCATGTATTTAGCTTGGGTGTTTCTTGCTTTCATAGATCACATTTCTAATTGGTGCTCTAAAAATGGACATTTGCTTTCTTGCATATATGTTTCACATAATAATTAGGCCCTATGAATACTATTTATGGCAATCTTGAGAGAGTGGGCTTCATTCACTTGTTTTACATGCGAATCTCTTCTTGACGATAGATCCCCTTGTAGGTAGGGAAGGATTTTATTTTCATCTCATTGGTCAACTTGGTTTGGACTTCAACTTTGGGCAATACTTTCTCTCTCTGGGGGATTGGTGTCATTTTTTGTTGTGTAAGCCTTGAATGAGGTGATTTCAAATTAATGGGTTAGTGAATCATGTTTGCTATGTTTTGGTGAGGTGAAGAGGCTAGATGATTATGCTCTTTTCCCTTTTGGGAGAATTAAAAACTTGGAACCCTTGTATCTGAACTAAGTCCCCATGTGGTCCATTTTGTGAGTCTTGTTAGAAAGGGTTAACCGTAGTGGACATTCCCTTTATTGGGTCAACCACATGGATGAAACCTTAAGCAGTAGTAGCTATTTTTGCCATGGTAGTGAGAGCCGCTATATAAATGTCCTTGTGGAAGAAATTTCTACGGGTGTAGTTTCTTGTGGGTTGTCAGATCTCCTCAGCATCTCCTGAATGATTAAATTCTCAGACTGTGTCAAAACCTCGGTGCACTGGGATTGGATTTTGCCCACTTGAAATTGCAAAAGTTACAAAGTCAAGCCATTACTAAGAACCATAGTAAAACAAACTTTTTATTCTCTAGGACTATGTGCGTGATTGGGAAAATATTTTGAGAACATACACAAGTAGCATTCTTATGGAGTAGAATTACTATGACAATATCTATGTTCATGTGCAAGGTTGCTTTGTCCCTTGCTCATTGTTTGAAGACATTGATTGCTTGAACTTCCTGATTGGTTTCTTATGTGCTTGATTCATGATAAGATTTGTTAATGCACCTAGTTGGTTATTTAAAACAAGCGAAAACTAAACTTTTATGTTATTTCCTCGTGCGAGAAAACTATTTTCTCGCACCGTCTGTTGCATTTCCTCATGCGACATAGCATTTCCTCGCATGAGATAGCACTTCCTCTCATGAAACTATCCGTCAGTAAACTGTTGCTGTCATTTTTGAGCCCATTTTAGCTTGTTGTCCTGTCATTTTTAATTTTATGGGTTGGTCTGGGTCTGATTGGATTACTTACCCTATTGTTAGAAGCTTGTTTTGCTTAGGATTCTTGCATTTGACCTCTTGAATTAGCAATATTTGATTTCAAAAGTGACCTTTCTTGGCACTTGGTGAGCTACAAATCGTCTTTGTTGAAAAAGATAAACCTTTAGATTCTTTGATAACACACTTGGAGAGTTTTGGTAGTCTCTTGTCCATCCACTTTCACACAATTTCAATTTCAATTTTAAGTTAATGTTGGTAAGACCATCCTCCTGATCCATATGTGTTAGGGTATTCACCCAAATTTATTGGACACCTCTGTTGCAGTGTTGGCTTATCCCTATTTGCAATTTTCTATCTTATCACCTCTTTTTGGATAAGTTAATGCCTTTTCTATCCTATTTTGGTACCAACATTTCTTAGGGTAATCCTATCAATTAGTACCTTTTCTTTCATGCCAATTACAATAAGATATCAAGTAAATTAAGGAAATTGACCTCAAGTGGGTTTTAACTAATTACCATTAGTACAAACTCGCCAAAGACATAAGGAAAAAGGACCCATATTTGATCAATCACCTAGGAATACTTCAAAAATTTGGTTTGATTCCAAGAGTCACCTTTGTGAGTTGGGTAACCCCTTAGCATCTTCTCACTCTTCTATGGATATGAGTTACATAATGACTCAAAGGGAGAGGGAAGCCATGAATAAACATTATGAGGATTTTTTTTCAAGGAGTGGACATGCTATTTCATTCAGTGGTTCCTCTCATAGTAGTAGACCAACCTTACCCCTTATTTCAACAAGATATTTGGATGCACATCAAAGGGCTGAGAAAGAAAAAGGTAAGAGACATGTTTATGATGATGAGATATTCCAACATGAGGAACAAGGAGATGAGCTTCATGATGCTCACATCAATGCAACTTATACCAACAACGTGTTTCAACATTCAAGACCAAGCTCACCTCTTAAAAAATCTAAGAACTACATGAGTGAAAAACTCAAGAGGATTGAGCATGAAAAGAAGGTTTTCCAAGATGAACAAATTCATAAGTAAGAACAAATTAAACATCTAGAGTTGGAGAAAGAAGCTTTAATGGAAATGGAAAGGAAAACCCTTCAAGAGGACCAAGCTAGGCTCTTGGCTCGACAACTTCATGGTCCATTTAACCATATGCATATTAGTGGTGGAAATAGTTCCCCTCCATCTAGTCCTCCTAGGACTCCAAGAAGTAGGAGACATTCAAGATCACCATCATGAACTCCTAGTGCTAGAGGAAGAAGATTTTCTAGACATGATCATCATAGGAGACAAACCCCTCCTAGGAGCTCAAATCCATCTTTGCAATGTACTCATTATGGTTCACAATATGGAGGTAGTAACATGAGTTTTGATTGCACCTCCCAAGATTTCATGCACATGCAACATGAACCATTCTTTCAACAGTATGTGGAGAAGTATGTGAAGCAAAACCAAGATAAGATCTTGAAGAGTCTAATTGATAATGGGGCCAAGGTCCCTTACAACTTTGATGTGGATAGAAAGATTAAGAGACAAGATCCATCTCAAGAGGAAAAGGTGGATGAAATGCAAAGACAAATAGCCAAGATGTCTGCACCTAAGCATTCTTTCTCATTGGACTTGATTTGTCCTAATCCTTTTGATAAGAGTGTTGACATGAAAGAATTTCCTAGAAAGGTTGAAACTCCTCAATATGACAAATATGATGGAAGTGGAGAACCACATGATCATGTGTGCCTATTTTATACCACTAGTTTTGAGTTTCATCAAGATGATTCATATCTCATGAGGTTATTCCCATGAAGTCTTAAGGTACAAGAAATGGAATGGTTTACTAAGATAACTCCTCCTGTTAAGACTTTCAAAGAGCTTGTTCAAATATTTGTTCAACACTTTGCATACAATATTTCAAGATCTATCACTTTTTTGGACTTATGTAACTTAAAGAAGAATCAAGGAGAGTCCTTTGTTACCTTCTTGCAAAGATGGTGACAAAAGTGCTCTTGTTATTCTGGAACTATTCCCGATAATGAAAGGATTGATATTCTTGTTAGCAATTTGGTCCCTGAATTGCGGTATGAAGTTAAGAAAGTTGTTTTTGATTCATTTGACACCATGGTTGAGACTGCATACTTAATTGAGGATGTTTTGAGAGAACAAGGAATTTTGACTAAACATGGAAATAACAACAATGGTCAAAATAACAACAATTCTAACAGAGATAAAGGGAAGAACCAATATTGGAATAAGAACAAACAAGTGGTTAACGATGGTGTTATAGATTCCTCCCAACATAAAGATCAACCTGTGTTATACTTATCTAGTACTATTCAAGCTACAAATCTCAATGCACCCACTCAACAAGAAAGTAAGCCAAGTTACCAAGGTAAGCCTAAGAGTGAAAAATGTCAATTTACAAAACTTGGTGAGACATATGGGGAAATTTTACAAAAACTTATTGATAGCAATCTGGCACATCCTCTAGATGTAGCACATTTTCATATACCTAAAGAAAAACCATGGTGGTGGAAGGAGGATGACTTTTTCATATTTCATAATGGTATTGGACATAATGTTGAAAATTGTGGGAGACTCAGGCATCTCATTCAAGATCTCATTGAGAATGAAAAACTTATAGTAGATGGATTGAAAGACAATGTTGATCATAAGGCATTCAAGGAACCTTTTCCCAAATATGAAAAGGGGGAAACCTCTAAAATTAACAATGTCAAAGCTAAGATCAACTATACTTATATAGATGCCGAGGATACCATAAACATGCTTGAATTTTTGGAGGAAAATGTTAACATGATGAGTGGAAGAGATCCTAATGGTTATGATCTAGATGAAGACTCTCCTCCTATTTTTGATAGAGAACGTATTGTGGTGCTAAGGGGTCCCAACTCTAGAAGGTCGTCTCAAGACCTTAATGCTATTACCTAAAGTCAAGGTCTTGTTGTCATTAAAGGACCCAATTCAAGTCAATCCAATAAACCTAAACAAGTGGCATCTAAACCTATTACCTTGAAGCCAGCTGTCAATCCTAAATCAAACTACAATCTTGTTGATCAGTTACAAAGAACACCCGCTTAGATTTCAATCTTTGAGCTCTTAGATTTGTCTCCAAGACATAAAAAAATCCTTGAGGATGCTTTAGGTACAACAAATGTCCCCAACAACTTAGATATTGATCAATTCTAGAATATGGTTAATCACATTTCTAGCCCTCATTACCTTACATTTTCCAAAGATGATGATAAAGCTTTGAGCCATCCACACAATCTTTCCCTTCATATTGAAGTCATGATCCATAGAACCTATTTTAGGTGCGTGTTGGTAGATGGGGGTGCTAGGATTAATATTTATTATTTTAGTCTTTTGAAAGAATTGGGTTATTCTAAAGAAGTTATAGATACCAGAAAAAGAATTACTATCAAAGCCTATGATGAGGCGGAAAGAAGTTCCAAGGGGTTGACCGTCCTTAAGATCCTTATGGTTATGATCTAGATGAAGACTCTCCTCCTATTTTTGATAGAGAACCTATTATGGTGCTAAGGGGTCCCAACACTAGAAGGTCATCTCAAGCCCTTAATGCTATTACCTGAAGTCAAGGTCATGTTGTCATTAAAGGACCCAATTCAAGTCAATTTAGTAAACCTAAACAAGCGGCATCTAAACCTGCCACCTTGAAGCTAGCTATCAATCCTAAATCAAACTACAATCTTGTTGATCAGTTACAAAGAATGCCCACTCATATTTCAATCTTTGAGCTCTTAGAGTTGTCTCCAAGACATAAATAAATCATTGAGGATGCTTTGCGTACGGCAAATGTCCCCAACAACTTAGATATTGATCAATTCCAGAATATGGTTAATCACATTGCTAGCCCTCATTACCTTACATTTTCTGAAGATGATGATAAATATTTGAGCCATCCGCACAATCTTTCCCTTCATATTGAAGTCATGATCCATAGAATTCATTTTTGGTGTGTGTTGATAGATGGGGGCGCTAGGCTTAATATTTGCTCTTTTAGTCTTTTCAAAGAATTGGGTTATTCTGAAGCAGTTATAGATACCAGAAAAAGAATTACTATCAAATCCTATGATGAGGAAGAAAGAAGCTCCAAGGGGTTGGCCATCCTTCCTATTAGGATTGGCCCTGTTCAAAAGGATATTTTGTTTCAAATAGTTAATGTTGGACCTCTTGCGTATAATATCTTACTTGGTAGGCCATGGATTCATGACATGTAAGAAGTGCCATCTACCTACCATCAATGTGTTAAGTTCTCCTACAATGGAATAGAGATTTGTATACCTAGGAATAACACTTTTTCTATTAATTCAATTTTAGCAGGGGCACATGTTCCCCTCAATAAAGAAGTAGAATATTTTGAGGCTACTTTGGCTAAATGTAAAGATAAGTTTAAGTCAGTAGACCTCGGTATGGGGGGTATCAACTCAACTCCCTCACCACATTGCCAATTTCACCTAGGTATCATGGAAAACCTTCAAAAGAGATGAAACCTTTCTCTTCAGCTATGACCTTATTTGGCAAAATTTTAGAATCATTAGTGTCTATTCAAAATGAGAAAGAGGAAACATTTGTTATAGATTGGATCTATAGAAAGAAAAGTATAAGCACAATGAGAATTTCTCTCCTTCTCCTAAAGCTTATGGGAGAGGATATAATTTTTTCAAGAATATGGGCTATCCTGGGTATGGCCCTCTTAATCACAATTTGGATGCTAGGTTTGAACCTCTTGATCATGTTAAATTTGGATGCAAGTCTAAGAAACCAGTTAGCCTAGGATTTGAAAAATGCAAAAAGCATACCAATCCTCTCTTTGAAAATTTGGAGAGTGATGATGAACCTGAGTATGAACCTAATTTGAAAAATCAACAAGATATGTGTGAAGATTGGGTCCCTTCCACTACTGTCCTTTGGGGAGATTCAGATATTTCAGCCACCCATGCATCAGTCGCAACTGTAGAACAAGAGTCAGATATAGAAGATCCTTTGAGAGAGCGTCAAAGAAAGAATCTTGTTCATTTAATGGAAAGAGGAAGTACTAATTTTAATGAAACTGGACCTTCAACATCTCAATGTCCCAAGCCTTCATGGTGTAAGCATCCTAGTCGCAGTTTAGATACCAACTCTAATTAGTATGAATGGGACTCTTTTTTAGAGCCCTCAATAGTTGATAGAGATTTTGATGTTGTACACATTTATAGTTCTCAACTTGCGGTATCCAATGAGTCACACGTAGGATTAGAGGTTTTGAACCCACGTGTCACCTTAGTGGATGATTTTGTACTTGTTAAGAGAAATCTTGATTTAGGTAGCTTCGAGGGATACTTGACGAACTCTGAATCTTTGGTCACCAGTGATAATATCATTCATATTTATAACCTTGAACCATCCATTGCCTTATCTCTTGTTCATCCTGACCTTATTGATTGGTCTCAACACTATCAACAACCTGAGCTTTTAACATTCCAAAATGATTATGAGATAACTTGTTATCTAAATTCCATTGAACCCATAGTCTCTTCCACCAGAAAACCGACTACCAGTATGACAGAGCCAAACATCAAGTACCTTAGTCACAAGATTAAGAGAAAATAAAATAAAAAGAATAGGTGTTTTGATGGCGAAAACCACTGTGTGGCGGTGTCAGAACTAAAAATAAGTAAAAAGAAATGACGTATCCAAGGGTGAAAACCTCTCTGAGGCACCTAAGGATGAGGTACTTGATCATCTTCCTAGATATTTTTAGGATTGATCTTCTGTGCTTATTGAGCCAACACAAGCAATTAATTTGGGTACAAATGAGACTCCACAAATAGTATACTTGGTTAAATCTTTGTCACCAATAGAAAAAGAAGCTTACACTAAGTTATTACAAACCAAGAAGATCAATTTTGCATGGAATTATTTAGATATGCCAGGATTGGACATTAATCTTATCATGCATCACTTATCTATAGCTCCAAATGTCAAACTAGTTAAATAGAAATTGAGGAAGATGCATCCTCACATAGCTCTCCTAGTCAAAGCTAAATTAGACAAACTCCTTGGAGAAAAATTCATAAGAGATATTACTTATGCTGAATGGATATCAAATATTGTACCATTTTCCAAACATGACAAATCCATTCGAGTTTGCACAGATTTTAGATATCTCAATAGAGCATGCCCAAAGGATGACTTTGCACTCCCCAATATAGACATGATAGTGGATATGATTGCGGGTTATGATATTTATTCTTCGATGGATGGTTTTTTTGGGTACAATCAAATTAAGATAGCTCCTGAAGATCAAGAAAAGACTACATTCACTTGTGCATGGGGTACCTATTGTTGGAATGTTATGCCTTTTGGATTAAAAAATACAGGAGCTACCTATCAAAGAGCTATGAAAACTATTTTTCATGACATGATGCATAAGAATATGGAAGATTATGTGGATGACACCTTGGCCAAATCTAAACAGAGAGATACACACTTAGACAATTTGGAAGAATTCTAGATTGCATGGAATAATTTCAGCTAAGGCTAAATCCTAAAAAGTGTGCATTTGGAGTCACCTTTGGAAAACTACTTGGATTCATTATTTCAGCAAAAGGAATAGAGGTGGACCCTAAAAAAGTTCAAGCAATCATAGATATGCCACCTCCTAAAAACATTAGTCAAATGAGGAGTCTTCAAGGACATCTTCAATCTATAAGGAGATTTATTTCACAATTGGAAGATAGAGATCAACCTTTCAATAAGAACTTGCATAAGGGAGTCCAATGTATTTGGAACAAGGATTGTCAAAAGAGCATAGATCACATCAACAAATACGTGGAAAATCCTCCTATTTTAATGCCTCCTATCCCAAGGAAACCTCTCATTTTATACATTTCAACAATAGAATCTTCCTTGGGGGCATTACTAGCTCAACTTGATGAAAATGGGAAAGAAAGAGCAATATACTACATCAGTCGTACTCTTGTTTCATATGAGGTTAATTACACTAGCATTGAGAAAGCTTGCCTAGCTGTTGTGTTTGCTTCCCAAAAGTTGTGACATTACATGCTTGCACATACTATACACCTCATAGCCAAAATAGATCCACTAAAATATTTGCTGAGTAAGGTTGCCCTCATAGGTAGACTTGCTAAATGGATGATGATACTTTCTGAGTTTGATATAGATTACATTGAGAGAAAAGAAATCAAAGGACAAGCTATAGTAGATCAATTGGCTGATTTCCCATTACAAGATGACACTCCTATTCAAGTTGAATTTCTAGATGAGCATCTTATGTATATGACTAAAAGAGCTTGGAAGATGTTCTTTAATGGATCTTTTATGCAAAATGGTTCAGGAGCTGGTGTGTTGTTTGTTTCTCCTCATGGGTATACAATCCCTAAGTCTTACAAAGTATTTTTCCCATGTACAAACAACATTGCTGAGTATGAAGCTTTAACAAATGGACTTAAGATAGCCATAGAATGGAGAATCACAAAGTTACACATCTATGGGGATTCACAGCTGATATTTCAACCAAGCTAATGATGAATAACAAAAAAAGCATGAGAAAATAGTACCTTACAAGAAAATGGTTGATTCCTTAAAGAGATACTTCACATTTGTCACATTTCAGTAAATCCCTAGAGTAGAAAACAAAGAAGCTAATTCTATGGCTACACTTGCTTCACTTCTTCGGTTAGAACAACATGAATCAAGATTTGAATTCCTGGTGGAGGAGTTACATCACCCTATCTTTTACTCCCAAGAAAGCCATATCATTTGTACCCTTGTTGGTCATGAATCATCCCGTTATGGTGCCATTTACTCATATCTTCATGATGGCATTATACCTGAAACCTTTAACTGGTCTGAACGCTGAAATCTTACCTGAAATTCCTCTTGCCATTCCCTTATCGCTGGTGAATTGTATAGGAGGGGTCTCGATGGAACACTTCTTAGATTCTTAGAAAAGGAAGAATCTGATCAAGTGTTAGTTAACATTCATGAGGGCATCTATGGGGGACACTCCAATGGTCTTTCCATGGCCCAAAGGTTACTTAGGGTGGGGTACTATTGGCCCATAATGCAGATTGATGTAGTAGCTTTTGCAAAGTCATGTGAAAAGTGTCAAAAATATGGTAACCTGATACATGCTCCTAGTAGGGAGCTCATTCCTTCTATATCTCATTGGCCATTTCAACGCTGGGCCTTTGACCTCGTTGGGAAAATTCATCCCAACTCATCAAGTGGACACAAATTTATCATCACTGCTACTGATTATTTCACTAAATGGGTAGAAGTTGTCCCACTTTTTGTTGTCTTAGGAAAGACATTTTCTCTATTCATTTTAAACCATATCATCTATTGATATGGAGTGCCTTCCGAGATTATTATTGACAATGGAGGCCAGTTCAAAAATAAGGACCTTAAACAACTCTATAAGAAATTCAAGATTAAACAACATTGGTCCTCCATTTACTTTCCACAAGGAAATGGTCAAGCAGAGGCATCAAACAAGGTCATTCTTAAAATTTTGCATAGAACAGTGTGTAAGAATGGTAGAGATTGGCATTTATAGATAAATCTGGCTTTGTGGACCTATAGAACAAGTATTTGTACTCCTACTGGGGCTACTTCTTTTTCCCTTGCATATGGTGTTGAAGCAGTGTCACCTTTGGAGGTTGAGATTCCTTCACTTTGAGTTTCTCTCCATGTTTTAGTTACAGATGAAGACTATCACGCCATGAGACTTCAAGAGTTAGAACTTCTAGATGAAAAATGTCAAGCATCATTTGGCCATATGAGGTTCTATCAAAAGTGTATATCCAAAGCCTTCAACAAAAAGGTTCACCCTAAAGAATTCCAAGTGGGATAGCTTGTCCTACATGAAAATCCTAAGAATCAATAGCATAGGAATCAAAGGGTAAATTTGAACCTAATTGGCTTGGACCTTACATTATCACAGCGGCTTTTGGGACAGGTGCTTATTTACTATCTACATAGGAGGGAGAATATCTCCCTGATCTTATCAATGTCTTGCACCTGAAGAATTTCTATCCTTGATGCCCATTATGTCTGGGGACATCCCTTTGTACATATTTATTGATCCTGAAAAAATCTAAAAAAATGTTATATTGTCAAAAAATTTTAAAATCAAAAAATGTCCTGAAACAATGATCATCTTGATGAAAACCTAGCAATAGGCGCTTTGATGTATCTTCAAAAAAATTATATATTTCAAAAAAATAAAAAAAATTCAAAAAATTCAAAAAATTCAAAAAAATAGAAAAAGTGCCTATGTGAAAACCTGGAAATAGGCACCTTGGTAGCAAAAATTAAAAAAAATTATAAAAAATCGTAAAAGAAAAAGAAGAAAAAATTGAAAAGAGAAAAAATTGTAATAAAATTCGAGCGGTGAAAACCTGGAAACGGGTGCTACTTGAGGCCTTTGCACCCCTATTTCTTAGCACATGTCCTTGACACCTAGCCTTTCTCCTTCATGCCTTGTCCTTGTTTCCTTGATTTGGAATTGGTCTTTGTATTTGTTTAGGGGGCATAACTATGTTAGCTTTGGTCTCTTGGATGCGTTGGTCTTTGAGACATATCACAAATGGTGTTTTTCAATACCACCCCAACTATATTTTTCAATGCAACCCTTGACATCGAGTGTTTTTTAACACTTATCAGTTTGGTCTTACCTAATTTTGTCATGTGGTCTTACCTACTTGCGAGCATTTGATCCTTATCCTCAGAACTCAATATCAGTTAACACGCTTAAACTTTTAAACACAACACTTAATGCTTGAGCTATGTCATGATCTTTTCTTTGTGTGTTGACTATTATTGATTTTCATTGAGTGTCCTTTTCTAACAAGTCTCTCTGTGATGTATAGCTAGAGGACTTGGGGCACGAGGCATGTTTTTATTTGCTTCTTGCTTCATTGTTTTTGCACAGTTATTCTGGTAGTCATCCTGGCCTCTCTACCTTGATGCGAGCGCAATTTCGCTACATTAAATTGAGTAAGCTAACATCATAGTCATCTTGACCTTTATGTCTTTGATTCTTATGTTAGAATATTTCCACATTCCAATGTGATATAAATCACATTCATATCTTGATAGTTGCACTTGTGACTAGTGATGATTGTGTAATTTTTTGATGTTCGTTAATAATGGCCCAATGATGAAAATAAGTTCCTTAACATTATCTAATAAATGATGAACACAAATTCCTATGTTACAGTTGCTCTATTGCAAGTACACCTTTGCATTTTCATGTAGCTTGCATTGTTAGACCTCATGTTAGTTTGCATTTTTAGGCTACATTATGAGTTTGCGAGG
>MU223272.1:246896-269878 GCA_018584345.1 Thuja plicata
CTACCTTGGTTCTGTGATCTTTATATCTTTCATCTTACATCAAGAACCTTATCTTTAGTTTGATTTGATCAAATTTATCAATTTGTTATTTCTCCTCTATCTCATTTTGATTTCGATCATGAGGGGGAAGTACATATCAAACTTGAATCTTTGATTCAACTTTATCAATTATATAACTCTTGCTTGAGATTCTTATCTCTGACATATCAATTACTTATTTGAATGTTGACTTTGTCTTTTTCAATTGTGTTTATTTTTGTCCTAATGTGTTCTTGAATTGACCACATGTCTGAGTTCTTTTGTGATTCCAAGTCGACCTCACACTTCAACTGCATTCTTTGACTATATGTGTTCTCAAGTCAACCACACATTTGTCAAAGAGGGGCAAATGTATGCACCCTAAAATGGTCACCTAGACTTTGGGCCCCATTTATCATTTTATCATTTTACCAAATTTCTAAATCAATGCTTTGGAATATTTTCAATTCAAATCAATTTTCTTGATCAAATTGTAATTAATTCAATTATTCAATTATTTCAATATAACCTAAGGTTTGATCATTTTTATGTAATTAAAAGATTTAATTTTCCTTTTAATTAAATAAAATTTATCTTATTTAATTAAAATATTTAATCTCCCTTTTAATTAAATTCAACTTATTTAATTTAATTAAATTCCTCCCATTTAATTAGATAAAATTCTTCTAATTTATTTAATTGAAAGAAAACCTCTCTTTTAATTAAATAAATAAAGATCCCCACTTAAAACACTTTATTTGATGAAAAAGGAAATAAATTAAATAAAAATCCCTTTTTCATCACATCTTCCAAAGTGGTGGATTTTTGCCTCTTAATCATAGCCTTTGATTTTTACCTCTTAATCTCAACCATTCACTTTCCTTTAAAAGGAGATCTCTCCTTCTCATTTTCATACATTAGGTTTTTCATAGTATTGTTATGCTGCAGGTTTGGAGAGCAATTTTTGAGGAGGATTTGAGCACTCAAGCTTGGATTTTGCAACTTCTCTCTTCTTGTCTTCTTCTTGCATCCATGGCTATTCATGTAGATTAGATTCATGTTTATTTCCATAGATTAAAATTGCATTTGTATTTCCTTCATAGATTAATCATGCATTGCTATCATCTAGATTAATTTTCTTTCATGCATTGCAATCATATAGAGTAGATCTCATTTTCATGCATTTGAATCTCTCCTTTCATGGTGTACTTGCATAGGCAATAATTAGGTCAATCTGAGGGTCTCCATTTTAAACCTTTGCACTCCATGACTAGAGAGTAATGGATCGATATTTAAGGTCTCATTCTTGAGCAACCTTGGATGGAATGATTCATATAAGTGTATCAACATTTTAGCACACATTTTTCAGAGAGGGGCAAATGTATGCACCCTAAAATGGTCGCCTAGACTTTGCGCCGCGTTTATTATTTTATCAATTTATCAAATTTTTGAATCAATGTTTTGCAATATTTTCAATTCAAATCAAATTCCTTGATCAAATTGTAATTAATTCAATTATTTCAATATTTCCCAAGGTTTGATCATTTTTATCTAATTAAAAGATTTAATTAAATTTTTAATTAAATAAAATTTATCTTATATAATTAAAAGATTTAATCTCCCTTTTAATTGAATAAAATTCATCTTATTTAATTAAATTAAATTTCTCCTTTTTAATTAAATAAAATTTCTCTTATTTAATTAAATTCAATTTCCCCCATTTAATTAAATAAAGTTCTTATAATTTATTTAATTGAAAGATAACCCCTTTTTTAATTAAATAAATAAAAATGCCCACTTAAAGCACTTTATTTGATGAAAAAGGCAATAAATTAAATTAAATTAAATAAAAATCCCTTTTCCTTCACATTTTCCTAAGTGGTGGGATTTTTTCCTCTTAATCATAGCCTTTGATTTTTGCCTCTTAATCTCAACCGTTCACTTTCTTTTAAAAGGAGACCTCTCCTTCTCATTTTCATATTAGGTTTTCATAGTATTGTTATGTTGCAGGCTTGGAGAGCAATTCTGGAGGAGGATTTGAGCATTCAAGCTTGAATATTGAAAATTCTCTTTTCTTGTCTTCTTCTTCTTGCATTTATGGCTACTCATGTAGATTAGATTCATGTTTATTTTCATAGATTAAACTTGCATTTGTATTTCCTTTTGTAGATTAATCATGCATTGTTATCATTTAGATTAATTTATTTTCATGCATTGTTATCATATAGGGTAGATCTCATTTTTCATGTATTTGAATCTCTCATTTCATGGTGTACTTGCATAGGCACTAACTAGGTCAATCTGAGGGCCTCCATTTTAAACCTTTGCACTCCATGTCTAGAGAGCTATAGATCAATAGTTGAGGCCTCATTCTTGAGCAACCTTGGATGGAATGATTCATAGAAGTGTGTCAGTATTTTAGCACACATTTCTCCTTTTTAATTAAATAAAATTTCTCTTATTTAATTAAATTCAATTCCCCCCATTTAATTAAATAAAAATGTTCTAATTTATTTAATTGAAAGAAAACCCCTCTTTTAATTAAATAAATAAAAAACCCCACTTAAAGCACTTTATTTGTTGAAAAAGGAAATAAATTAAATAAAAATCTCTTTTTCTTCACATCTTCCTAAATGGTGGTCTTTTTGCCTCTTAATCATAGTCTTTGATTTTTGCCTCTAAATTTCAACCGTTCACTTTCCTTTAAAATGAGACCTCTCCTTCTCATTTTCATGTTAAGTTTTTATAGTATTGTTATGTTGCAGGTTTGGAGAGCAATTTTAGAGGAGGATTTGAGCACTTGTGCTTGGATATTGCAACTTCTCTCTTCTTGTCTTCTTCTTCTTGCATCCATAGCTATTCATGTAGATTAGATTCATGTTTATTTCCATAGATTAAACATACATTTGTATTTCTTTCATAGATTAATCATGCATCGTTATCATCTAGATTAATTTCCTTTCATGCATTATAATCATATAGAGTAGATCTCATTTTCATGCATTTGAATCTCTCATTTCATGGTGTACTTGCATAGGCATTGACTAGGTCAATCTGAGGGCCTCCATTTTAAACCTTTGCACTTCATGACTAGAGAGCTATAGGTCGATACTTGAGGCCTTATTCTTGAGCAACCTTGGGTGGAATGATTCATAGAAGTGTGTCAACATTTTAGCACACATTGTCTTCCCTGAAACCAGACATTATCTCTAGTCTTATACAAGATGGGTCATTCCTGAAAGGATATATGATTCTTATCAACAATGTTTATGTCTAAATATAAAATCAAATAGTCATCATTGTAACCACCTGAATTTGGTCTGTTCCAAAAATGAACCCTATTTTCCCTAAGTGTGATCATACCCTCAATTATGTCCAAATGACCTTGTTACTGCTTGGCATAATTTTTCAAATCAATTTAATGTCCTAGGTTATTTTTATCAGTAATTTATATTAACTATTATAGCCATATAATTCAAATAAATTCAAACCAATTAAATCATATCAAATTTAAACATGGCTATAGTATTTAATTATAAAGGAATTAAATAAATCTCTAAATCAATTACCCACTTGCAAAATAACCCATTCCCCTAGCCTATTTAATTTAATTAAAATGGCTATAGTCCCCTAATTATTAAAAAGCAATTAAATTGTTTAAATAATTAAATTCTTATTTTTGGATGAATTAAATAAGTTTAATTTATTTAATTAATATTCCCCTAAACCCCAACCTAACCTATCTCAACCACTTCTACCCTGGGTTCTAACCCTTCTCAACCCATTCACCCTTGCTAGTCTAATCCTAATCCTAATTCTAACCCTAACCCACCTTCTAATGTTGTCACATTCCATTAAGGAATGATTAGCAACTCCACCGACTTGAGAAAGTCATGGAATCTCAAGATTCCTTTCTCAAGGTCCACCTTCTCAGGCTTGACTCTAAACCCTTCCCATGCTTCTTTAAGGATTTCATTAATACCTTATTAATGAAGATGCCTTAAGCCTATGTCTCCTCCATGCCTTATTAATTTCCAAGGCATTAATGGTTCTTACACCTCCATTAATGAGTCCCTTAACTCATTAATGAGCTCTCTCTCTCTCTCTCTCTCTCTCTCTCTCTCTCTCTCTCTCATTCTTCTATAAATAGAAGCCATTTTTGAGAGAAAATAAACCTTCATCTTAGATTACAAATGTATTGTTATGTTGTTAAATTAATCCTAGACTCACATTTCACTTCTTAATTCATGCGTTTGCATTGTTCTTATTTCCATTATTAGAGCTAGAATGCATGTTTCTCATTATTTAGCTTGTTTTAAACTAAAATCCTTCATTCTAGGTCGTATTTGTCACTAATTATAGCATAATCTGAGGGCTATTATGTTACTAATCACACTCTTCCTAGTTAGAACTTAATAGGTCGATATTAGTTAGTTTTACATGTTTATCTAACCTTTTTGAACTAATGCACTAATCTATTATTGTGTTGTGTCTCTCTTATCAGGTACAAAATATACACACACATCTCTGGTGCCCACCATGGGGCACGATTTTTGACTTGGTCTCATTTTAAACTGATTTTTCACCAATTTGTATGTCCAAAAATCTGTTATAGGATCATTTTTGACCTTTTAGGATCACATCTGGGATACGCCATCACATTGCAGAAAATTAGGCTCGCATACGGGGTTTCTCATGTTGTTTTTGGTTTAGGCTCGCATCTGGTAAGCATGAGATCGCATTTGGTAAGGAAGCTCGCATACAGTATGCTACATCGCATTCAGCAAAATTTTAGGGTCGCATCTGCTTAGAAAGTTTGTGCATCTCATTTGCCTAACCTTAACATTTTAACAAGTTATATTTTTGATGTTTTGCAGCCTAACAAGTGTTTGCAGGGTGTTTTTAAAGGTTTTTGTGGGAGTTAGCATCAAAAAATACTAACGTGGTTTTTTAGGTTACCCAACCCCCATCTTGACTTCTATTTACTTGCTTTCCAAACTTAAGACCATTTCTCCACACTTGCTAAAATAACTAGATAATATGCTCTTTTCCTCTTGAGGTAAATTAGAAAGTCAGACGTTGTCTTATCATTTATGATAAAATTTGGAGTTAAATGAACAAGCAAACACATCATCTAAATTTGGAAATAGTAAATGAACAACACAAAGCACTAAATATTGTGGTTCAAAGAACAAGTTCAATTGTATAATTTTCTTTTGGAATTAGAAATTGAACAAAACAAATCATTAAATATTGTGGTTAATTGAACAAGGCAAACTTTCCTTTTCAAGCATCTTGTTTTCTTTAAAATAGGAACCACTAAATTGAGCTCAATATAGCTTGAAGGAATGAACTTTGCTTTATGTGTTTTGGGAGAAAATGGCATGGATTAGGAGAGTATGCTCTTCAACTTTTAAAGAATCAGAAATTTAGACATCCTAAGCTCGCCAATCCTTTGTACATTTACTTAAACAGTAGAGGGCTTGCCAGTTAAGGAAAAAATCTCCCAGGAATGACCCAAGTGAGGAAAGGGTTTTTTACCAACCCTTCCAACTCACTATAAATAATTGCTTCCTCATAGGCTAAAGCCTCGGAAGATTGAGTTGGTTTTGTTCTTAGAATTTTGACATCATTCCTTGAACATATCTGGGTATATGTAGAGTAGAGCCACTTGAATCTTTCTTGTGAGACTACATATATTCGGGTACTCATAGGGCTATACGCCTTAATTTTGCCTTGTGCAATTCTATGGGGGACAGTTTTGAATGAATTGCACAATAATCTACAAAAACTTCAACTAAAAGAATTCCTAATTCATCCCCAAAAGGGTTATAATCATTGTGCAAGACAAAAATTAATTGCCCCAAGACACTCGTCATATTGTTCCCTCACTTGCATTTGGAGTCGGCTAATACAACATCATGACTGGAGCCATTATGTGCTTGGTGATAGTTGTATTCTAATTATCATTTGAGTGTGTACCTAAGTCAATGAGAAAAGATTTTCATCCTCCACCTAGAGAATAGGAAAAGATGAGTGTCTGTTTCACTCTCCTAACAATGCAAAACTGTTTGACGTGTTCAAAAGATCATTAAAAAGATAAGCTCCTCAAAATAATCAATAAATTTCAAACCCTAGAGTACAAGTATTTTTCACACCTTACGACACCTCTTAATGCAATCTGGAAATAAACAACTTCATGCACTTTGAAAATAAACATTTCAAAACTAACCAAAACTAACAAAGACATCATAAGATTGCATCCTATATTTCCCAAGCCACATGCAGTATTTAGGATTGCATTTGATATTCTGGATTGCATTTAGTCAGCATACAGTCACATCCAGATTCTAGGATCGTATTTGGTACCATCAGAGGCTCACATCTGGGAGCTCACATTCAGGACAGTGGGCACTTGTAGGAGTTTTTCTTAGAAAGTCTCAATTGATTAGGATACCATTTTTTCTCTTTAGCTAGTTCCTATTGTCTCTTCTGGTCTCCTTCTTGTAATTTCAAATACTTTCAAAATGTCCACCTTGCATGTTTAGTCAGTCTTTCATGATCAATTCAATACGTGTGGTCTACCCATTTTCTATCATCAAATTGATTCCCAGCTCACTATTAGGGCATTCTAACCTTCTGACGCTGGAATCATTTACATCCACCAACAACAAATAGTTACTTTTACCTAGACATGCTTACTTAAATGATTTGAAATCCTTACTTGCACTAATGAAAAATGTTAACAAAGTTAAGAAACAAACTTCATGATTAACACAAGATGCAACTAGTACACAACTAAAGGATCGAAAGTGCCTCCTAAAACACCACACTTTCAAGGAGAAACTTCTCGCAGTTCCCTTATCTCGATTCCCCTCAAATGGATAGCAACACTCACGAATGGAGTAAGGCTTTTGAGTATTATAATGATGGCAAACACAAAAAATTGAAAGGTACAGAAGAGGAAAAAAGACCCAAGTTTGAACATAATATGTTTGGATCAGACGGTGAAGAGGAGATCCTCGAAGATGAATACAAAAAACTCAAATAAAGAAAATGGATCCACAAGTTATTGGAATGGATAATTAGTGACGATAAAGAAAAATACTTCCTCCATCTAGAATCCATAGGTGTCAAATTACCCAAAGATTATGATGTGGAAAAACTCAAGGAAAAGGAGGTACCAAACCCAATATCGATTCTCACCAAATAGCTCAATATAATGCAAACGGAGCTGAAAAACCTCAAACAAGAGAAGGAGAAACCTAAAACACAATACTCTTTGAACACCATTTGTCCATTTCCTTTTGACAAGAGTATCACTATGGTCCCATTTCCTCTCAATGTGGCAAGGCCAAAGTATGACAAGTACATGGGAGAAACTAATCCATGTGACCATGTAAGATAATTTTGTGCTCTAAGCATCGAGTACATGCATGAACCTACATACCTCATGCGACTATTTCCAGGAAGTCTAGGAGGTAATGCCATGGAGTGATTTTCAAAACTAAACCCTAAGGTCAAGACATTTGAGGAGTTAATCCAATGATTCATTCAACATTACTCCTACAACATCCCACATGATGTGACTATGATGGAACTATGCAATACCAAATAGAAAATTAGAGAATCATTCACACACTTCCTCCAAAGATGGAGAACATTTTTTGCATGATATTCAAGGACCATTCCTGAAATAGAGAAGATGGAAATCTTCATTAATAATATAGTACCTAAATTGAACTATGCTCTACAAATGCAAGACTCTCCAAGCTTTGACAGAATGATTAAAAATGCCCTTTGTATTGAGGAAGTACTGGTCAAAAGAGGGGAGATCACCCTTCAAAATGAAAACAAAAGCAACAACTCCAAATCCAAACCTAAATGGTGAAAACAAAACAAGAATGTTGTTAATGATGGAGTGGTTGATGCCTCTAACATTAATCCTAAAACTGAAGCATTTAATCTAACCAATGGCATGCAAGTGAGCAAAGATGCTAAGGTAACACCTCCCATCCCCAAGGAAAACAATGATAATGACAAGGGACGATCACAGACTTCAAAACCTCATAGAACATTCACTCCTTTGGGGAGCCTCTTGAGACTATTTTGAAAACACTGGTGGATAACAAAGTTCTTACGATTCCTGATTCTAAACCATGGGAACCAATGGTCAAACCTAGGTGGTGGGATGATCATTCCTATTGTGTCTTCCACAAAGACAAGGGACACAAGAATAACAATTGTCTCAAACTTAAGCATGTCATCCAAGACCTCATTGAAGGAGGTAAGATCAAAGTAGATGGACATACTACCAATGAGGATCATACAACATTCAACAAACCCTTTCCTAATTACAATCAAGGAGAGACATCTAAAGGGAAGGGTAATGAGGTAAACTACACCTATTCTAAAAATGACAATGTGATTAATATGCTTGACATTAAAATTGAATCCATCAATGTGATCACAATTAAAAGTGTCTCATCCCATTCAAATACTATAACATGGAGCCAAGCATAGGTTACAATCAAAGGACCTCCAAAACCGATATCAACATCAAAGGTTCCTATTGTAACTATTCCTAAACCAGCAGCAAAACACATGGTCATTATCCCTAGAGAAAAATATGACTTGGTAGACCAATTGCAATGAACCTCTGCCAAAATTTCTTTTTTTGAATTGCTCAAGATATCCATGGTACATAGGGAAATCCTAGAATAAGCCCTTTATGATGCTAATGTTCCAAAAGATATTGATATAGACAGGTTTCAAGCGATGGTGAATCACATCTTAGTGCCACACTACCTATCCTTTTCTGAAGAGGATGACAAGTCATTGACCCATCCACACAATCAACTGCTCCATATCGAAGTCCTTATTCATAAATATTGTGTTAGACACATGTTGATAGATGGAGGTGCAGGATTGAATATCTGTACACTGGATCTAATCAGGAGACTAGGTCTCTCAAAACAAACAATTGACTCTAGAAACAAGATAACCATCAAAGCCTATGATGAGGAAGAAAGATCCTCTAGGGGTCTTATTGTTTTACCTATCAGAGTCGGGCCGATTGAGAGGAATGTCATATGTCAAGTTCTAGATTTACCATTGGCCTACAATATCCTACTAGGGAGACCATGGATTTATGAAATGCAAGTTGTACCATTGACTTACCACCAATGCATAAAATTCTCACATAATGGGGTGGAAGTGACAATTCATGCAGATGCTAACTACACTTGTAATAATATCAAAGCAGGTAGCATGATCCCACACAAGAAAGAGGATATAGATGCAGATGCTCCTGAAACTACCAAGGACATGGTTATGAAGGGTTTTAGCAAAATCTTGAAACTTGAAGAAATAGGTATGGGAGAGTACAAGCTGGACTTGACTCCCTCACTGATAGAACTTCTGGTGTCACCAAGATCCTACGAAAAACCTTCCTCCACATTCACACATGTAGCATCCAAAGATCTAGAAGTACAAAAGGCAATAAAGGCATCCACATCTTCTTCAGATAACATAGAAGAATAGGCAGTCTTGGATTGGCTCTACAAAGGTGAACCGGTGGAATATGAGGCCAAACATGTAAAGATATCCCCCAGAACAATATGTAAAGGGATATGATTTCCTCATGCAAATGGGTTACAAAGGAAAGGGACCTCTAAATGACACAGGACGAGGGGTTGTTGAACCTATACCCATGGAGTTTTGCAATAGCAGGGATAAAATAGGACTAGGTTTTAACACTAAAATTGATAAACCTGCTTCTAAAGATAGTCCACCTTCTAAAACAAGGAGTGATAAAACATATGAGATATTACTAGAACCATGGCCTTATGAAAGATTATTACATGTTGGTGCAAAGAATTCTACATATCAAGGAGAATGCTATGTACCTAGCTTTGAGGTACCATAGGATCTTCACACTCCTTTACTAACACAACCTCGACCCATTCAAGAGGTAGGAGACACTATAACAACAATTACTCAAGAGACACCCTGGCCACAAAATTTACATCCTAAATGGGGGCAATTGGTCACAAATTCACATGTCCTCAATCTACCCCACTTTGATTTACAAATAGCTAATCGAGTACATCAAATAAGCATTACTAAATACTTGAACATATCTAATGATGATGTCATGGAATCTCATGACTATGAATGGGATTGGCTATCTATTGCCTCTGAGGATATTGGAATAGATACAATTCACATGTTTGCAGCTCCCTCAGCTCCTAGAAAATGATCTGACACTCCTCTCCATGATACAGATCCTCCTAAAGCAGAAGAAGAGTTCCTTCCCCCAATCATTGATGGAGACATAGGTGAATACATAAGTCTAGAAGAATTCCATAGGCTGCAAGCAAGAAACCTCCATTTACAGAGAGATGATGATGAGATTTCTACTGACTAGTCACTAGATTTTGGTCTGCATATGACTAACAATGACCCTTTTAATGATGATCTCACTCTTATTGACCTAAATGTTGAAGAAATTAACTTCATAGATCATGTCATGTTGATTAATGGTTTTGATGCTAACACGATGCTATCCTTCCCAGAATCTGACCCCCTAACATTGGTACTTCTAGACCTAATTGATTGGACTGAAATAGATCCTACTCCTATCCTTGAATTTTCCAATGACCACACCCTAGCTTGTTATCTCAATGCTTGTGAACCTCACCCTTCTTCCACCAAAGCAAGGAACGAGAACATGTCACAGGATGATATCAAGTTTCTTAGTCACAAACTGAAAAATAAAAAATAAAAAGTGGACTGATGGTGAAAACCACTTTGTGGTAGTATCAGATCCCAAAATAGTAAAGAGAAAAGACGTATCCAATGGTGAAAACCTCTCCAAGGCACCAAAAGATGAGACTCTTGATATCCTCCCTGAAAACTTTCAAGAAATATCTTCAGTATTGATTGAACCAACACAACCTGTAAACTTGGGCATTGTTGAAAATCCTCAAATAGTTCATCTGGCACAATCCTTATCAGAAGAAGAGAAGGTACAGTTCACAAAGTTTCTGAAAGAGAAGAAGATCAATTTTGCATGGTCTTAGACTGATATGCCAGGGATAGATCCTAATCTCATCTTGCAACACTTGTCTATAGCTCATCGGATCAAGCCTGCAAAACAAAAACTTAGAAAGATGCATCCTCATGTTGCATTATTGGTAAAAGTGGAGCTAGAAAATTTGTTGAAAGATGGATTTATTTGAGCTATTGCCTATGTAGGTGGATCTCCAATGTTGTCCCCGTTTCTAAATCTGATAAAATTATTAGGATCTGTACGAACTTCAGAGACCTAAACAAAGCATGTTTGAAAGATGATTTCCCTCTACCAAACATTGACATGATTATAGATCTTATAATAGGCTACCAGATGTATTCATTAATGGATGGATTCTCGAGCTGTAATCAAATCAAGATCGCCCCTAAGGATTAAGAGAAAACTGCATTCACATGCGCATGGGGCACCTTTTTCTAGAATGTCATGCCTTTCAGGTTAAAGAATGTAGGTGCAACATATCAAAGAGCCATGACGACAATATTCCATGACATGATGCACATGAACATGGAGGACTATGTCAATGACACATTGGCTAAATCCAAAGAAAGAGGTACTCACATTGCTAACTTAAGAAAGATATTGGATCGAATGGAACAATTCCAACTCAGGCTCAACCCAAAGAAATGTGCTTTTGGGGTCCAATTAGGGAAGCTCCTAGGATTCATAGTATCTGTAAAGGGAATTGAGGTAGATCCTGCAAAGGTAAAATCTATTCTAGAGATGGCTCCTCCATGTAACATCAGTCAAATGAGGACACTACAAGGGAGACTCTAGTCTATCAGGAGATTCATGTCCCAACTTGTAGATAGGGCACAAACCTTTACTAAGCTACTTCATAAAGGGGTTACCTTCAAACAGGATGAACACTATGAAAAAAACTTTAGAGAATTGAAGGGGTACCTGGCTGTTCCACCTATTCTTATGGTGCCTATTCATGGAAAACCTTTACTCCTATACATTTTAGCTATAGCTACATCCCTAGGAGTATTACTAGCGCAAGAAGATGAAACAAAGAAGGAACGAGCTATCTACTACATTAGTAGAACACTGGTCGCCTATGAGCTCAATTATGGCATTATTGAAAAAGAATTCTTAGCAGTCATCTTCGCATTGCAAAAATTGAGACACTGCATACTCTCTCATACAGTGAAGCTCATTTCTAAGATCAATCCTCTAAATTATCTTTTGAGTAGAACAACATTAATAGGACCTTTGGCAAAATGGGTCCTAATTCTAAGTGAGTTTGACATTAAATATGTTGAACGGAGAGCTATCAAGGGACAGGTGCTTGCAGATCAATTGGTTGATTCACCACTCAAGGATGATGAACCTTTACTAATTGAACTCTCCTATTAAACAATCATACATCTCACTATACATCTCTGGAAGATGTACTTTGATGGTTCATTTACTCAAAAGGATCTAGAGCAGGGGTCTTCTTCATAACTCCACAAGGATACAAGATTCCCAAATTGTACAAATTAATGTTTCCATGCACCAACAATATCTCAGAATATGAAGCATTGGTCAATGGCCTCAAGCAAGCTATGGAATGGAAGATCATAGAGTTACACGTGTATGGTGACTCCCAACTAATTATCAATCAAGTCAATGGGGAGTATCAAACAAAAGATGAAAAATTGATGCCCTACAAGCACCTAGTTGATGATCTAAAGAAGTACTTTGTCCTTGTCACCTTCCAGTAGATACCAAGATCAGAGAACAAAGCTATGGATTCTATGGGTACCTTGGCATCTAAGTTACAACTAGAGGAGCATCAATTTTGCTATGAATTCTTGGTGGAAGAAATATCCTATCCTGCCTTTGATACCCCTGAATACCAGGTAATATGTACCTTGACTACCCCAGATCAATCTTGGTATGTTAGCATCATTGCTTACCTTTCCAACCAAACCATTCCCACCAATCTATCTAGAAATGAGGAAATATCCCTGATTAGGATAGCATTGTGTTACATACTCATAACTAAAAACCTATATCAACACGGTCATAATGGTACACTTCTTCAGTGTTTAAAACTCAAAAAGTATGATCTAGCATTAAACGATGTCCACAAAGGTGTATGTGGATCACACTCGAATGAATTTTTATTAGTCAAGAAACTGCTTAGAGTAGGCTATTATTGGCCTACCATGGAGAGAGATGCTATTCAATTTTCAAAAGCATGTCTTAAATTTTAGACACATGGAAACCTTATTCATCCTCCTGCCAGAGAACTTATACCTTTCATAACACATTGGCCATTTCAGCAATGGGCCTTTGACTTGGTTGGACAAATATATCCCAACTCTTCAAATGGACACAAGTTTATCATTACGGCCACTGTTTATTTCATGAAGTGGGTCAAAGTCGTGCTGCTAATCAAAGCCACTGGCAAACAGGTGGCTATGTTCATTCTGAACTACATTATTTATAGATATGGGATACCCTCTTCAATTATGACAGACAATGGGGACCAATTTAAAAATCAAGACATTGATGACCTTTGTGAACAGTTCCATATTACTCAAAATTTCTCCTTAATCTATTATCCTCAAGGTAATGGATAGGTTGAGGCATCAAACAAGAATATTCTCAAGATCCTACACTAAACTGTGAGCAAGTCTGGCAGAGACTGGCATCTACAACTGAATCGAGCACTATAGGCCTACAAAATAAGCATCAGGACACCAACTAGAGCCATTTTCTCTAGTCTATGGTGCTGAGGCAGTAGTGCCTATTGAGTTTGAAATCCCATCTTTGCAGATATCTTTACAAGGTCTAGTTACTAAGAAGCAGTACCACATTGATCGGGTAAATTCTCTGAACCTACTAGATGAGCACACACAACAAGCGTTCAATCACCTCAAGGTGTATCAAGCAAGAATGTCCAAAGGTTACAATAAGAAGGTCAAACCACGCATTTGAGGTGGGAGACCTTGTCCTAAAAGAGAATCCTAAGAACCAGCCTAACAGGGAGTAGAAAGGAAAGTTTGAACCCAACTAGCTAGGAACTTATGTCATCACTACTACTTTTGGCGCTGGAGCTTATCAATTAGCTACACCTGAGGGAGACATTCTTCCAGAACCTATCAACATTCTACATTTGAAGTGGTTCTATGCTTAATGTTTGGCTAAGCAAAGCCTGTACAACAAATAATTCCTGTAAAATACCAAAAACATTCAAAAAATTGATCCTGAAGAAATTCAAAAATAGTGGAAAAGGTCCTTTAAAAAAGGGTATCCTTGGTGAAAAGCTATTAAACAAGTGCCTTGATACTACAAAAACATTCAAAAAAAGAAAAAATAGAAAAAAATTTGAAAAAGAAAAAAAGTGCCTTGATGAGCACCTAGTAAAATAGGCATCTTGGTAGAAAAAAGAAAGAAACAATATTGCCAAGTGATGAAAACCTAGCAATCAAGCATCACTTATGTTTTTCTCTCCATCTATCAATGCACTACTGATACTAGGCCTTCATAATTTTTCCTGTGCTCATACGCTGACTTCATCTTCCCAAATAACTATCTTATCCTCGCTTGGGATTTGTCTATCTTTACGTCTTAGGAATAAGTCATTCTACACTGGGGGCATCTTGGCGGGCATAGTCAGTTGCGGTTGCTAGGTTTCTTTAGGTTGGTTTACCTCACAAACACAATGTTTCTTGATACTTACAAAATAATGTCACTTTTCAAAATGAGGGTGTCTTTTCAAGCATCGCATATCTAGACATGACATTTACATTAACAGAGTTCCTACAAGGCCTTATTGGATCACAAACAGGAATAGATTATCCTACCAATGCATAGACATGGAACACCATATTGTTTGTATTCCAATTTGCTGATTCATGAATCTCTACTGCGTTTGATATCCAAATGAACAATTACTATCCTAAACACATAGTTTGATATTGGTTTGATTATGATTCTTTCATGTCCTGATGATGTTTTCAACTAGGGGCATCTAATTAATTATAAATTTTATTTGATTGATTCACAATTGATGATTTATTATGTCTTCTTAGTTGCTCAATAACATCTGCGCAAAGACAAAGAGTCACAAGGATAGGGGGCATAATGTTTTCTTAAATTTCTGGGTATGGTGATTGTTCCAAATAATCCTAAAAATTTCACCTAAGTTGGATGTTTATGGTAAGATCTACCACTATGGGTGGATAGCCACATATATCTTGGTCTTCATTATGTGTAAAACTACGGTGAGGTTAAAACAATTTCCTTGTTTGTTTTTTGATCCAGATTCTCACTAAGGTATATGAATCATAATGTACCCAAGGATATGAATTTTCAAGGTCATTGCGGGTCCAGTATCTTGCCTTAATCAAGATCTGGTATATTAAAAGGAAGGTGACTATTTTGTTATCCTGGTTTTTATGCCTTGATGCCTAAGTCTATTTCTAACATTTCAATAAAATATAGTATTCATATTATCATAATATCAATGGGTATTAGTGATGGTTGTACTATCAGATGGTATCCATTCTAAAATGGCCCAATGATGATAAAAATGTTACAATATTTGCTAATCAGTGACAAGGTCCTAAGAGTTTGCATATAGCTACATTTAGATATTGCATGATACATTTATAAACGAAATAATAGCATAAGGAATTTTGTGCTCAAAAATGATTTCTATCTTCTTCTAAACAATCAAGTTAATTACATCATCCATATTACTGATATCAAATAACATTGCATATCCATAGCATACATTTTGCATTCATTGAAAAGAAGAAATAGGAAAATACAAAAATAAAGCATCTATGTATTGCATTTTTACTTTTACATCCTAAGTGCATCCATACATCTATTTTGCATAAGGGAAAATAAAAAGAAACATGCATTTGTATTTTCACAAGAGTATCATTTAAAACATATTTATATCAGTAATAACTCATTACATCCAATCATAAAATGATGAAATCATCTAAAAACTAAATCATCAAGAGACCAAGATATCATCACATGTGTGAAATACATTTATCACATCTATGAAAGGAAAAAGCACTCATGAAACATGTTAAAATCAAGAAGCTGCATCAGATATATCATAAAAACATGGTACAAATCAAATATAGAATAGTATGCATGAAGAGTATTAGTGTATTAGTAAGCCAAAATGAATCAGATATACATGTATCAATGTCATCTACAAAAGCAGATCTTAGTAGGATCCAAGTATACAAAAGAGGGGATCTCAGCAAGATCCAGATATACAAAATACAATCTCAAGATATACATATAAATGATACAAATATCAACTCTAGCTTGCCCCCTCTCCCTCGTCAGGAGGAGGAGAAGGAGGTGGTACAAAAGTGTTGGAGATTTGATTCTGAATAGTTGATTGATTGTATGTTTGTCATTAATGAAAACATATAATACACAGCAGTACTTCTGTATGTACTTTTCCATATGATGACATGAAGACTTGCATGGATAGATACATGTTGTTGACATGTTTATTATGTTATGTTCATACACATAGACCCAGATATGATGTTTCAGTAAAGATATGTAATTCTGTTATTAATGGTTACAGTTCTGGAGGAATAACGGTTTAAGGCCGATGTATGTAACGTGTTTCTTGAGTTGGGCCTATCATCAAGATATGCATGTGTATATTCATCATTAGTTATGACTTGTTGATATTAATCTAAAGGTGTCAAATGTGTTTCAAGAAGATTGCAAAGTTATGTTCAATTTGGTGAAGCTGACTTAGTGAAGCGATGCGCCTATTCAGTTTATACTTGTGCGGTTGTAATTATGCTTGCGCTCTTAGTAGAGCTGACAAAGATGATATGAAGAGTTGTCTTATAGGACCCATGATCTCATACTTGGCCTATGTACTTATATAAGGTCATTTGTGACAAGAAGAGTTGCGAATGCATAGATAAGAAAAGCAGAGTAGAGTGTTAATGCAGCAGAGCTATATTTATCATATGTTGATAATATAGATATTGAAGTTGAAGCTTTCATAATATAGATAAGATTGTTTTAGTGCTTTACAAGAGGTTAAAGCATCAATGCACAAAAGGAACTAATTAGACAAGTAGTGTCAAGTAGCAGTTCATCTTGTTGATACAGTGTGTATCAATTATCTAGAAGGTTGTAGCCTTCACCACTTGGACAGTGAGTCCACCACCCCTGATAGGGTTATTGTAAAAGACTCCTAATAGGGTCAGACCCTTAACTAGGTCACTATACTACTGCATTGTAATGAACAACTCCTAATAGGGTTGAAAGATATTTTAACAGGGATTACTATAAATAGTATAGTTCTTTGTGGGTGATAATTCCCACCGGGGTTTTTACCATTTGGTTTCCCTGTAACCAAATTGATGTGTTGTGTAATGTGTTATCTAAATGTGCATTTAATTTATATCAATCTGGATTAATAAGTATAAAAGATTTGAAGTTGTTGATAACGGATTCACCTCCCCCCTCTCAGTTATCCCTGAAGTATTCTAACAATTGGTATCAGAGCCAAGTGCCTTGGAGAGAAAGCCTAACAGCTTAAGGTAGATCAGATGGCATACTTCATAAAAGAGAGCCCTAAGTTCGATAGAGAGAACTATCTGGATTGGAAGAACAAAATGATAACACATCTACAATGTGTTGGCTTTGAGATCTTTGAGATTGCTACACAAGAAGTTGATATTCCATCTTTAAAAGACCTTGCAAAGGATGATGCTACAAAAAAACAAAAGGATGTATTCAAAGCAAATTCTATTGCCAAAGAAGCCCTTATTAGTTCCCTATCAGAAAGCAAATTTTTTGAGATCAAGAAAGTTGACCGAGCTTACACCATATGGAAGTATTTGGAAGATATGTTTGAAGGAGACATCCAAGAAAAGAATGCACGCAAAAAGACATGGAAAAAGAAATATAATAGTCTTGAAATGTTACTTGAAGAAAAAATTGGAGCTTATAATCAGAGTATAAATGAAGCAATATCCAGAATCAGAAACAATGGAGGAGAAATTTCAGAAGAAGACATAATGGACAAGTTAATGACTACATTTACAGTAGACTATCAAAGCAAAATCAGCATTCTAGATAAGACCATGCAGTTTTCTAAAGACTTCAAGAGAGAGACTTTGATCACCAAAATCTCTACATTTGAGATATCAAGATTGAAGACTGAACCTAAGAATGAAACAACCTTCAAAGATTCAATCCACGGTAATAAATCCTCACACATCTCTAGTCATAACGAGAATGAAGAAACTTATAAAGATCTAGTAGAGATCATTTCCATGATTGATAAGAGAGAAGAAAGGAAAAGGAAAGTATGTAGGATAGCTGCCATTCAAATGTTTTTCATGCAATAAGATTGGTCACTTTGCATCTAAGTGTCCCACAAGAGTCAAGAAGTTCAGATCTGATTACAAACCTAAATATAGGAAGGAATGTTACCATGCTGAAGAAGGTGTAATTGATGAAGATTCAGGAGAAGATGAAATTGGATTCATTTCCCTTAAATACATGGAAAGGTTACTTGAAGATATGGGCATTGCAGATAAAGAAGAAGATCAAGAATTAGCCTTAATTTCCAAAGCAAATGTTAGAATTGATTGGATCATTGATAGTGGATGCTCACATCACATGACAGGTGACAAAGATAGATTTATTCAACTAGATAGATACAAAGGTGGTATGGTTAGATTTGGAGATAACACTCCTAAACCTATCATAGGCAGAGAATCCATCACCTTGGATGGAAAGAACAAGACAGATGATGTTCTATATGTAGATGGATTACATCAAAATCTACTAAGTGTTGGACAACTACTTGACTAAGGTTATCATTTGGAGTTCAAGGATAACAAGTGCATTATTAGCAACAAGGATGGAGACATGATTGCATCAGACTGTAAAACAAAAGGTAATGTTTTTCAGCTCAATTTAGATGTAAGTTGTTTTGTTGCAAAATTGGATGACAATTAGTTATGGCACAAGAGACTATGTCATATTAATTTTGACAATATAGTAAAGATCAGTAATGTCAAGGCAGTTAGAGACCTACCAAGCATTGCAAGACCAGTTGACACACTTTGCAAGGAATGTGTTATGGGTAAACATGTAAGGAGTTCCTTCAAAAGAAAGCAGACCTGAGCTAAAAACAAGTTGGACTTAGTGCATATAGATTTATGCGATCCTACTCAAACAAGATCATACTATGGTGAAAGGTACTTTATTTTGTTTGTTGATAAATTTTCTAGGATGATGTGGGTTGCATTCTTAAAAGAGAAGTCAGAAGCCTTTGAGAAGTTCAAAATATTCAAAGCTAAGGTTGAGAATGAATCTGGACTAAAATTGAAATGCTTAAGATCAGATAGGGGAGGAAAATTCACCTCTGACCAGTTTTATGACTACTGTGAAGAACATGGAATAAAAAGGCAGTTGAGTGCCCCTAGAACACCTCAGCAAAATGGAATTGTAGAAAGGAGAAACATGATTATACTGGATACAATGTGCACCATGATGATTGAAGGAAATGTGGTGCACACCTATTGGAGAGATGCATTGAACACTATAGTGTATACTATCAATAGAACACAATTGAGACCAGGTGTGGACAAGACACACTATGAACTTTGGTTTGGTAATGTACCCACAATAAAATACTTTAGAATATTTGGCAGCAAGTGCTACATCAAGAGAGATGACAGTATTGGTAAGTTTGATGTTAGAAGTGATGAAGTATTGGCACACATCAAATACAGAACAATATGCATAAATAGTATTAGTGTATCAGTAAGCCAAAATGAATAAGAAATACATGTATGAAAGTCATCTACAAAAGTGGATTTTAGCAGGATCTAGGTATACAAAATAGGGGATCTCAGCAAGATCCGGAGATACAAAATACAATATCAACATATACATATAAATGATACAAATATCAACTCTGGCCTGCCCCCTCTCCCTGGTCAGGAGGAGGAGGAGGAGGTGGTACAAAAGTGTTGGAGATTTGATTCTGAACAGTTGATTGATTGTATGTTTGTCATTGATGAGAACATATAATACACAATAGTACTTCTATATGTACTTATCCATATGATGACATGAAGACTTGCATGGATAGATACATGTTGTTGACATGTTTATTATGCTATGTTCATACAAATAGACCCAGATATGATGTTTCAGTAAAGATATGTAATTCTATTATTAATGGTTATAGTTCTGGAGGAATAACGGTTTAAGGCTGACATATGTAACGTGCTTCTTGAGTTGCACCTATCATCAAGATATGCATCTGTATTTTCATGTTTAGTTATTACTTTTTGATATTAATCTAAAGGTGCCAAACATGTTTCAAGAAGATTGCAAAGCTATGGTCAATTTGGTGAAGCTGACATAGTGAAGTGATGCACCTATTCAGTTTATACTTGTGCGGTTGTAATTATGCTTGCACGCTTAGTAGAGCTGACAAGGATGTTATGAAGAGTTGTCTTACAGGTCCCATGATCTCATACTTGGTGCATGTACTTATAGAAGGTCATTTGTGACAAGAAGAGTTTCAAAAGCCAGAGATAAGAAAAGAAGAGCATAGTGTTAATGCAGCAGAGCTATATTTATCATATGTTGATAATATAGATATTGAAGTTGAAGCTTTTAGAATATAGATAAGATTATTGTAGTGCTTTACAAGAGGTTAAAGCATCAGTGCACAAAAGGAACTAATCATACAAGCACTGTCAACTAGCAGTTCATCTTGTTGATACAATGTGTATCAATTGTCTAGAAGGTTGTAGCCTTCACCACTTGGATAGTGAGTTCTTGGACAGTGAGTCCACCACCCATAATAGGGTTATTGTAAAATACTCCTAATAGGGTCAGACCCTTAACCAGGTCACTATACTACTGCATTGTAATGAACAACTCCTAACAGGGCTGAAAGATCTTTTAATAGGGATTACTATAAATAGTATAGTTCTTTGTGGGTGCTAATTCCCACCGAGGTTTTTACCATTTGGTTTCCCCATAACCAAATTTATGTGTTTTGTAATGTGTTATCTGAATGTGCATTTAATTTTATATCAATCTGGATTAATAAGTATAAAGGATTTCAAGTTGCTGATAACTAATTCACCCCCCCCTCTCAGTTATCCCTGAAGTATTCTAACAATTGGTATTAGAGCCAAGTACCTTGGAGAGAAAGCCTAATAGCTTAAGGTAGATCAGATGGCATAATTCATAAAAGAGAGCCCTAAGTTCGATGGAGAGAACTATGTGGATTGGAAGAACAAAATGATAACACATCTATAATGTGTTGACTTTGAGATCTTTGAGATTACTACACAAGAATTTGATATTCCATATTTAAAAGACCTTGCAAAGGATGATGCTACAAAAAAATAGAAGGATGTATTCACAACAAATGCTATTGCCAAAGAAACCCTTATTAGTGCCCTATGAGATAGTGAATTTTGTGAGATAAAGAAAGTTGAACGAGCTTACACCATATGGAAGTATTTGGAAGATATGTTTCAAGGAGACATCCAAGCAAAGAATGCACGCAGAAAGACATGGAAAAAGAAATATAATAGTCTTGAAATGTTACCTGAAGAAAAAATTAGAGCTTATAATCAGATTATAAATGAAATAATATCCAGAATCAGGGACAATGGAGGAGAAATTTCAGAACAAGACATAATGGATAAGTTAATGACTACATTGACAGTAGACTATGAAAGCAAAATCAACATTCTAGATGAGACCATGTAGTTTTCTAAAGACTTCAAGAGAGAGACTTTCATCACCAAAATCTCTACATTTGAGATATCAAGATTGAAGACTGAACCTAAGAATGAAACAACCTTCAAAGCTTAAATCCACGGTAAGAATTCCTCACACATCTCTAGTCATAATGAGAATGAAGAAACTGATGAAGAGCTAGAAGAGATAATTTCCATGATTGCTAAGAGAGAAAAGAAAGGAAAAGGAAAGTATGTAGGATAGATACCATTCAAATTTTTTTCATGCAATAAGATTGGCCACTTTGCATCTAAGTGTCCCACAAGAGTCAAGAAGTTCAGATCTAATTATAAACCTAAATATAGGAAGGAATGTTACCATGCTGAAGAAGGTGTAATTGATGAAGATTCAAGAGAAGATGAAATTGGATTTATTTCCCTTAAAGACATGGAAAGGTTGCTTGAAGATATGGACATTGCAGATAAAGAAGAAGGTCAAGAATTAGCCTTAATTTCCAAAGAAAATGTTAGAACTGATTGAATCATTGATAGTGGATGGTTGCATCACATGACAGGTGACAAAGACAGATTTGTTCAACTAGATAGATACAAAGGTGGTATGGTTAGATTTGGAGATAACACTCCTAAACCTATCATAGGCAGAGGATCCATCACCTTGGATGGAAAGAACAAGATAGATGATGTTCTATATGTAGATGGATTACATCACAATCTACTAAGTGTTGGACAACTACTTGACAAAGGTTATCATTTGGAGTTCAAGGACAACAAGTGCATTTTTAGCAACAAGGATGGATACATGATTGCATCAGGCTCTAAAAAAAAAGGTAATGTTTTTCATCTCAATTCAGATGTAAGTTGTTTTGTTGCAAAAGTGGATGACAGTTGGTTATGGCACAAGAGACTATGTCATATTAATTTTGACAATATAGTAAAGATCAGTAATGTCAAGGCAGTTAGAGACCTACCAAGCATTGCAAGACCAGTTGACACAATTCACAGGGAATGTGTTATGGGTAAACATGTAAGGAGTTCCTTCAGAAGCAAGCAGACCTCAGCTGAAAACAAGTTGGACTTAGTGCATACAGATTTATGCGATCCTACTCAAACAAGATCATACTATGGTG
>MU223272.1:270023-282829 GCA_018584345.1 Thuja plicata
GAATGAATCTGGACTAAAATTGAAATGCTTAAGATCAGATAGAGGAGGAGAATTCACCTCTGACCAGTTTTATGACTACTGTGAAGAACATGGAATAAAAAGGCAGTTGAGTGCCCCTAGAACACCTTAGCAAAATGGTATTGTAGAAAGGAGAAATAGCATTATATTGGATACAATGCGCACCATGATGATTGAAGGAAAAGTGGCACACACCTATTGGAGAGATGCAGTGAACACTATAGTGTATACTATCAATAGAACACAATTGAGACCAGGTGTGGACAAGACACCCTATGAACTTTGGTTTGGTAATGTACCCACAATAAAATACTTTAGAATATTTTGCAGCAAGTGCTACATTAAGAGAGATGACATTATTGGTAAGTTTGATGCTAGAAGTGATGATGGTATTTTTCTTGGTTACTCTACAAAAAGCAAAGCTTACGGATGTTTCAATTTGAGATTAAAGAAGATAATTGAAAGCATGCATGTTAAGATTGATGGGAGGTTTATGATTCAAGAGAGGTACTATTAATATGCACCCTTCATTGAAAATGAACCCAGACCTAACAACAGAGATACCATAATTGAGGAAATGTTTGATTGTGTTCATGTCTCATGCAATGACCCTGATTCAAGCAATGAAGAACAAAAAATTATAGAGGAAGCAGTCACACCTAAGGTTCCTAAGTTTACATCCAGATACCACTCTAAAAATGATATCATTGGAGATTAGAGAAGCAACATTTTGACCAGATCAAAAGAAAGGAATCTAACAGTGGATGAAGAGGTATATCTACTTTCATAGATTGAACCTTTAAGTGTTGAAGATGCTTGTAATGATTCTGATTGGAAAAATGCAATGAAAGAATAACTAGATCAGATAATCAAGAATGACACATGGGAATTGGTTCCTAGACCAAGTGATAAAAATTTTATTGGAACAAAGTGGATTTTTAGAAACAAAATGAATGAAGAAGGTATAGTAATAAGAAACAAAGCAAGATTGGTATGTAAAGGATATGCGCAGAGAGAAGGAATAAACTACACTAATACCTTTTCCCTTGTGAGAAGACTAGAAACCATAAGATTGTTTTTGGCATATGCAACACCAAAAAAATTTAAAGTTTATCAAATGGATGTCAAATCAGCCTTTTTGAATGGTGACTTAAAAGAAGAAGTCTACATAGAATAGCCTGAAGGATTTAACCTTACAGATAGACCAGACATGGTATGCAGACTGAAGAAAGCACTCTATGGACTTAAACAAGCCCCAAGAGCTTGGTATGAGAGACTAGATGGTTATCTCACCAAGATTGGATTCAAAAAAGGAGCAAAAAATTGCAACATGTTCACAAGAGAAACACCTGATGGATTACTATTAGTTGCTATATTTGTTGATGACATTATCTTTGGAGGAAATGACATGCTTAGTACAACATTTGCAAAGGAAATGCAGAATGAATTTGAAATGAGCATGATTGGTCCTCTAAAATACCTTTTAGGACTGACTGTAAAATATATCGATAAAGGAATATTCATTAATCAGTCAAAATATGTGAAGGAGATATTGAAAACTTTTAAGATGGAGGATTGCAAGCCAATATTCACTCCTATGATCATAGGAAGTAAACTTTCAAAATATGATGACTCCACAGCAGTTGATAAAATATTGTACAAATATATGATTGGAAAGCTTATTTATCTAACTCAATCTAGACCCAACATATCTAATGCAGTTGGCATTGTTGGAAGATTTGCAGTTGAACCCAAGCATAATCACGTAATGGAAATCAAAAGGATATTCAGATATCTTAAGGGAACTATAGACTATGGTTTATGGTATCCAAAATCAGAGAATACACAACTTCATGTGTATACTGATGCAGATTGGGCAGGTTGTATTGATGATAGAAATAGAACTTCAGGAGGAGCAGTATTTCTTGGAGAAAGGTTGGTATCTTGGACAAGCAAGAAGAAAAATTGTATTTCTCAGTCAAAGACAAAGGTAGAATATGTTGCAGGAGCACTGAATTGTACAACAATTGTTTGGATCAAGCAGATGGTTAAAGACTTTGGTATTCAGGTTGATTATCCTATTGTTATTCATTGTGATAACACTAGTACTATTAACATGTCTAAGAACCCTGTGACACACACAAAGACAAAACACATAGAGATCAAGTACCATTTTCTGAGAGAAAAAGTTGTAGACAAGGAAGTGAAATTGGACTATGTAAGCACAAAAGATCAGTTGGCAGACATTTTCATGAAGCCTTTAGCAAAGGATACTTTTGAGTATCTAAGGGAGAAGTTGGGACTCATTCCCTCTCCTAACTCTGATTAGAGAAAGCAACAAGTACATCAGTCCTATGTGACTGATGAATGGTTGACTACTCTACTTTTGGAGTAGTACCTGGGCATAATTGTTTATGGTGCCCTTTGCCATTGATGTCAATGGGGGAGTATGTACTAAAAATAAGGAACACATACAAGGAGCTTATACTCTGGGGGAGTATACAGATAAAACACAGTCCATGAAACTGTAGCAGTGTAGATGAATCTTTGATGAGGATATTGAGAAGATTGTAAAAGAAATAAGACACCATGAACAGAAGTTGTTTTTGATATCATATGTTTCCATCAATGCCAAAGGGGGAGATTTTTGGAGATTTGATTCTAAACAGTTGATTGATTGTATGTTTGTCATTGATGACAACATATAATTCACAGCAATACTTCTGTATGTACTTATCCATATGATGACATGAAGACTTGCATTGATAGATACATGTTTTTGAAATTTTTATCATGCTATGTTCATACACGCAAACTCAAATATGATGTCTCAATAAATATATGTAATTCTATTATTAACGGTTACAGTTCTGGAGGAATAACGTATTAAGGCCGATGTATGTAACATTTTTCTTGAGTTGTGCCTATCATCAAGATATGCATGTGTATATTCATGGTTAGTTATGAATTTTTGATATTAATCTAAAGGTGCCTAACGTGTTTCAAGAAGATTGCAAAGTTATGGTCAATTTGGTGAAGCCGACTTAGTGAAGTGACGCGCCTATTCAGTTTACACTTGGGCAGTTGTAATTATGCTTGCGCACTTAGTAGAGCTGACAAGGATGTTATGAAGAGTTGTCTTACAGGTCCCATGATCTCATACTTGGTGTATGTACTTATAAAAGGTCATTTGTGGCAAGAAGAGTTGAGAAAGCCAGAGATAAGAAAAGTAGAGCAGAGTGTTAATGCAGCAGAGCTATATTTATCATATGTTGATAATATAGATATTGAAGTTGAAGATTTCATAATATAGATAATATTGTTTTAGTGCTTTACAAGAGGTTAAAGCATCGGTGCAGAAAAGGAATTGATCAAACAAGCAGTGTCAAGCAGTAGTTCATCTTGTTGATATAGTGTGTATCAATTATCTAGAAAGTTGTAGCCTTCACCACTTGGACAGTGAGTCCTTGGACAGTGAGTCCACCACCCCTAAAAGGGTTATTTTAAAAGATTGCTAACAAGGTCAGACCCTTAAACAGGTCACTATACTACTGCGTTGTAATCAACAACTCCTAACAGAGTTGAAAGATCTTTTAATAGGGATTACTTTAAATAGTATAGTTCTTTGTGGGTGCTAATTCCCACCGGGGTTTTTACCGTTTGGTTTCCCCATAACCAAATTGATGTGTTGTGTAATGTGTTATCTAAATGTGCATTGAATTTATATCAATCTGGATTAATAAGTATAAAAGATTTCAAGTTGTTGATAACTGGTTTACCCCCCCTCTTAGTTATCCCTGAAGTATTGTAACAAAAAGGAGTTTCTAGAGGAGGCATGACCCCCTCTGAATGCTAAGGCACTCAAGAGAATGAAGGTGCTCTATGACCCTCTAGAACTATCACATGATATAGGGCATATTAGTATGTTTCCCTCTATCCCTAATGGACTATTGTCCAGGCCTATGCATCTCTATTTGCTCTCAGTCGCTCAAGCTGTAGATCCTTGTCTGCCAATAAAGCATCAACAGTAGTGACTCTAGCCTCCAAAGTTGTGATCCTAGCTTAGAGCTTCTCTCTCTCTTTCTCACATCTAGATATTGGATCTCCATCTCTACCTATGTCCTAATCCTGAGACCACTCATGTCCTCTATCTTGAGGTCTATCCTATGACCCCTGCCATCTCTGTCTCTACTAGTCCCTAGTAAGGAGCAGACTGGTACCTCTCTGTGGAGCTGCAAATCTGAATTAGGTACACTGACTGTCTCCACTACCATTGGCTACACCTGTATCCACAACCTCTCCACCACCACAACTATCACCTCCATTGTGCCCATCATTAGGAGGAGGATGCCTGCCATCTCTACCACCATCCCTGCCACCATCACGGCCTCCATGCCTACTAGGAGCCTTGTCTCTTTGTGCACCTCCTCTACCCCTAATTGGTTGATCATCTAGATCATATTCTAGTGGCTCGTCTATGCGTGGGATAACCTCCTCTGGTACAGTGAAATGACGAAATGGGTAATGGAACATCTCTACAACATAACCATCAGATACACCTGCATCCTCTACATCTAGCTAGAGATCCCAGTCTACTGTAACCATGTCTTGGATTTCTTGGTGTGTAGTCTCATATTTCAATTGTGCCTCCCATAAAGGTGTCTCATCTCTAGTATGGACATACACAACAATATCCTATGTCCTGCCCTACCACCGACCATACTGCCTCAATACTATGGTGATAATGAACTACTCTATAATTTATCTGGTCTGGCTAACAAGATATCAACTCTGGCACAAATAAGGCACTTTTTGGGCATCAAAGGTCCACACCTCACAATCTAAGTATGGTCATCAAATGACCTCTGTCATATCACTGAATAATCAGTGCCAGTACTCAATCTTGCCCAGATGGGGCTACTATAGAAGACCTGCATACATATAGACATAGGGCTACTCTAGAGCCCTTTGCCTTTCTACAATCGGCCATGTCACAGGGATGTGCTCCCAAGCCTAGATCTGAAGAATAAGGATACCCATAGTCATACTACAGGTATAACGATACACTATCTCATGGAGCTCTTTGTACATGTGAGCTAAGATACAACTCCCCCAAGCAAATCATCGATGATGGACAACCATCTACTCTATCATGCCCACCCAACCAACCATAAATCCATGTTGGGCCCTATTTGGCATGACGATGCTGCCTACCAGACCTGCTAAGTAAATAGATAATCGATCATAGTGATTGACCATGCAGTCCCATGACAGATATCTTTGGTCAATAGTATCATCCTAGAAAAATATGTGTCGTACCAATAGCCATGCCTACTCTGGACTCAAATAAAACCTCCTATCTAACCATTAACATGCACAGTATCCTCCAGATGTCCTCTAGAGTCTCGATGATCTCTCCCGTTGGTAAATGGAAGGTGTTGTGCTTTGAATGCCATCTCTCAGCAAGAGCAGTCAACAACCCATGGTTTACCCCGATCTCAGGTAAACCTATCAAAAACCACAATCTGCATCAGATCATAGTAGTCTACTCATTGTCTGACAATCGTCTAGACAATGCAAGTACGTGCGTGGGATAAGTGCCGCGAAATGTGACTACCTCAAACTGGGCCTATTTTGGACACAAATGGCTTTACATCAGTATCCTATCTACAATACAGGGGCAGATTCCTAATCAACTAAGCAATTCCAAGTTCGCAAGATGTAAATAGATCAAAACACATTAAAATTCTAATTTTTCTGCCATATGTGATACTGGAAATACAGGATGCGATTGCATTTACCGGATGCAATCCCTGAAATACAAGACATGATCCTAAATGTGGGATGCGAGCCTAAGAACCATGGGTGTGACACACTGATGGATTTCCCTTAAAAACATAGCAAAAACAATGGAACCAGATGTGATCTAGGAAATACCAGATGCGACACAGGAATCCAAAAAAATTGGATGCGATTCAGAAAAATTCGGATGCGACACAGGATTCACAAGTTGTGATCTAAAATCTTGAATGTGATTCTAAATTGTAAGGGCTATAACTACTACAAAAATGCATGAATTTGAAATTTGCAAGATTCACAGGGTAGTTTATCAAGCACTTACTGGTGGTGAGTATTCGGCTAGACGCTGATGTCGATGACTCATCTCAAAATGGTGCTTCCTCATAGGGACTACCATCTTCTTTGCAGAGCTCTCTAAATTTCTATAGCTAAAAGTGAAAATGAATAGTGAAATGGTAATTTTGGAGGCTTATATGGGTCTTTTGAGACATTAAGGAGTTCCAAAACTCCTCCCAGACAACTACAACTTCATTTATATTCTCTTTCGGATCAATCAGGAACCAAATCAAAGGTGCCTATGATGTTTTTAGTAGCACAGTACCATTTTTATGATAGTTCTGAAAAATTACAAATTTGCTTCATTTATTCCAAAAATCGGTCAAAACTACACATTTTATCATACATCTTGGTCTAAACATCATTTTATCAGTCTTCTCACTCATATTTTTGTGTAATTAACTTGGTAATCATGCATTTATTTTTAAACACACCCTCTTTTCCACTTCTTCTACTCCATTCTTTCTTGTCCTAATCACTTCCTGCAAGTGATACGTTCTTTCAACTGAGGGATTTATTCTTTTTCCTTTGATTTTGTTCCTGAGGGGGCATGATCACACTATCATCAATCAAATTTTTTCTCAAAACTACATTAAAATGACTTTATTATCAAACAGACTAGGGGCATAATAGTTTCCTTGACTAAAGTCAGAACTGTTGGATAGAAAGCTTTGGTTCTCATGAGCTAATATGTTTCCTCATTTTAAAATATTTTTATTAAGCTCCTAATAGCTTCATACTAACTTTTCGATGACAACCAAGTTCAGAATCACTATTATCAATCTTTGGACGACAACCAAGTTCAGAATTGGTATCTTTAAAATCTTTTATTGATCTTTGGACGACAACCAAGTTCAAAATTAATTCTATCAATTTGGTTCAATCAAGTGCAAAATTGATCTCATCAACATTTCATTCGACAACCAAGAATGGTATTCTCAATCTTCTTGAAGTCAAAATCAAAAGCTTTCTTTGAATCAATGTGTTGCTCGCACATCAATTCAAAGAGGGGCAAATGTAACCACCTAAATTTCATCTATTCTAACAATGGACCCTATGTGCCCTAAGTGTGATCATACCCTCGATTATGTCCAAACGACCTTGTTACTACTTGGCATAATTATTCAAATCAATTTAATGTCCTAGGTGATTTTTATCACTAATTTATATTAACTATTATAGCCATATGATTCAAATCAATTCAAACCAATTAAATCATATCAAATTCAAACATGGCTATAGTATTTAATTATAAAGGAATTAAATAAATCTCTAAATCAATTACCCACTTGCAAAATAACCCATTCCCCTAGCCTATTTAATTTAATTAAAATGGCTATAGTCCCCTAATTATTAAAAGACAATTAAATTGTTTAAATAATTAAATTCCTATTTTTGGATGAATTAAATAAGTCTAATTCATTTAATTAATATTCCCCTAAACCCCAACCTAACCTATCTCAACCACCTCTATCCTGGGTTCTCAACCCACTCACCCTTACTAATCTAATCCTAATCCTAATTCTAACCCTAACCCACCTCCTAATATTGTCACATTCCATTAAGGAATGATTAGCAACTTCACGCACTTGAGAAAGTCATGGAATCTCAAGATTCCTTTCTCAAGGTCCACCTTCTCAGGCTTGACTCTAAACCCTTCCCATACTTCTTTAAGGCTTTCATTAACACCTTATTAATGAAGAATTCCTTAAGCCTATGTCTCCTCCATGCCTTATTAATGCCCAAGGCATTAATTGTTCTTAGATTTCCATTAATGAGTCCCTTAACTCATTACTGAGCCTTGTCTCCCCTCTCTTTCTCTCTCATTCTTCTATAAATAGAAGCCATTTTTTAGAGCAAATAAGCCTTCATCTTAGATTACAAATGCATTGTTATGCTGTTAAATTAATCCTAGACTCACATTTCACTTCTTAATTCACGCTTTTACATTGTTCTTATTTCCATTATTAGAGCTAGAATGCATGTTTCTCATTATTTAGCTTGTTTTAAACTAAAATCCTTCATGCTAGGTCGTATTTGTCACTGATTATAGAATAATCTGAGTGTTATTATGTTACTAATCACACTCTTCCTAGTTAGAAGGCAATAGGTCGATATTAGTTGATTTTACATGTTTATCTAACCTTTTTAAGCTAATGCAATGATTTATTATCATGTTGTGTCTCTCTTATCAGGTACAAAATATAGATACACAATCATGACCTACTACCATTCTCTAGTTCTTACTAATTATTCTTTTCTTGCATCATTTCATCTAACATTCATCAACTTGTTTTAACAGATTAGTCATGCTTTTCTTATATAAATAATCTCTCGAGGGGGTGTCATTTACCTCTTTGTCACATTCCTCCCATTGGGGCATATCGGGGCATGATTATTATCAATTATTGTTTGAAACAACGCCTAAAAGCATTGTTTCAAAGATGGGCAAAATGTGGACACTTAAAAATGGCCTACTACTCTAATGCAATAACATTAGTAACATTCATCTTTAATTTATTTAATAATATTGAATTTTTAATAAATTGTATATTTCTACCATATTCTAAGATCAAAATCATCATTTCTCTTTAATTCCATAATTAAGGGATTTTTTATACCTTAATTAGTCAATATGTAACCAATATTTTATCATCTATTTGTCTAGAAAATAATTAAATAATTAAACATTATTTAACTATTCGTTGTCTCATTATTAATTAAATAATCAAATTTAATTAATGTTTCCTCTTCACTAATTATTGCATTTATGCAATAATTAAATCGTATTCTATCTCATGATTAAGTAAATAATATATATTTAATTTAACTAACTATTCCCCTCTCATGATTAAATAAATTACATTTATTTAATTAAACTAATAATTCCTCTCTCATGATTAAATAAATTATATTCATTTAATTAAACTAATAATTCCTCTCATAAATAAATAAGTAATTTTTTATTTATAAAATATCTCCACATGCTCGTTTCAAACTGTATGGTCTTAAAAAGAAAGCACTTCCATGTTAGGAACATTTAGCCCTCCTTAGAGGATGTTTTTTACCTCTACCATATCATCATCCTATTTCTGCATCATCTCATGCTTTTGTGTTGGGTAAGGACCCTGACTGGGCCTCTCCGGGCACCTCCTACCCCACCTGGCATATTTTCTAGGAGTTATAACCCCTTGGGTCAGGGTTGACCTCGACCCTAACCTAGATCAGGGTCAACCTCAACCCTAACCTACGTCCCCCTTTTAAATCAGGAAACTTGTCGGCTGTCGAGGCTCATCAAAAATTTAGTTTTCCCGCTTCTGAGTTGCCTGTTTCGGGTTTCAAAGCATTGATTCCTAAATTATATTTAATATAGGTCCTTTTCTAGGGGCATGGGTTTAATTAGAATTTAATTATCCTCTATCAGCCTCCTTAGAAGATTGTGCCTTAATTTCATATAAAAGGAAGCATTTTTCTCTCATTTTCTCTAAGTCTTCTAAGTGCAAAAAAAGCTCTAATCAAGATTTTGTCAAGAAGCAAAAGGTTCAAGCATCCATTTTCAAGTTCTCAAGGTGTTCAAGTCTTCTCCTCAAGCATTCAAGTTCTCTATTGAAGATCAAGGATTCAAGATTTCAATCCTTTGAAGGGATTAGGTGCAAACATTCACAATTCAACATTCAAACCCTAGATCTAACCATCATGGTGGTGTGCTCTTCCTTCGAGATCCTTCATTCCTCTTCAATAATCTTTCATCATCTCTTCAAAGTGGATTTCAAGCATACAATCATGGAGGTTTATGGTTCATATTGATTTCATTCTTTCATATTTGCATACTTGCATACATTCGAATTTCAATTACATATCTATTGAATATCATAGCTTCATTATTAGATTCAATTCTACTACTTGCTAGCATTCTATACTTTATTGATTTCAAGGTTAATTCCTAAATCAGGGTTTGGCTAAGGCAAACCTCTCCCCCACAATAAAACAATCTCCTTTTTCTTGTAGGTACAGGTACAAAACAGTGGATTTGAGCCCAGATCTGGATACCCTTTTCGGCAAACTTTTGGGATCCGCGAACAAAGTCACTTTCAGATCTGTGCAGGTCAGGATCGACATTATTGGGTCAGGGTTGACATTTGTGGGTCAAGGTCGACCTTTTTTAGAAGACGACATCAAAATGGAAAACAATTTCTTGGTTTTGTTTGTCTCTATGTTTCGGTTCAGTATCAAATGTTAGTTTTTCCGGAAACTATCTACAAACCTCAGAAAATAGCATTCTTTGATCTGCAATATTTCAAGGTTAGTGCATTTCTCCCATCTCTTCAATTACTATTATATATCATTCCTACACATATAATTAACATAATTTAAGGTATTTACTTTGTTATTCTCCTTTCCAAATAGTTGATTCATTTGTGCATTAACCCTTCTCTTGGGTTGATCAACTTGGATCTCCCATTTGTGCATTTGAGGGTAAAAAGGAACATCTTATCTTCTTCTTAAACACAATTGAAACACTTAATCAATTCAATTCAAACAAGGTTAATACAATCTAGGTAATTCAAGGAACAATTTACATATCAATCACATCCCCCATTTTCATTTTAGTAACATAATCAATTCTAAACAAAACATTCAATAAAATCAAAATTCTTTATCTTACATTTTGGTGAACCCATGATAGACAACTCCTTCTCTTTGGTGTGAGATTTACATTGTAGATTATAATTTGCATACACAAACACTTCTTACATTTTCATCATGAAATTTTTTTGGTGTATGGTTATTTTTCTCATTATCCTTCTTTTAGCATCTCTTTATAGTACCTATGATGTCTATGAGAGTGTTATTCATTTTATCATGTTTGTCAATCTTCATGTTTCACTTGCTTATGCTATTTTAAGATTGACCAATACTAGTCTCCCTACTTTCAAAACCTTAATTAAGGATTTGTGTAGTGGACTTATTGTTCTTTTATATTATGTGAATATTTTGGTAGATGATACTTCATTACCTAATCTTCCTAATCCTAATCATAACATTCCTAATCCAATCATTTCTCATAACCCTACTCCTATTCTTCCATCTTCCATCCCTAGTTCTTCTCATACTTTTGTTAAGAATCAAACTATGGTACAAGATGAGGATGTGCAAGAATTTATAGATTTACCTTCCCCTTCTTATCCTATCCATGATGATAATAAAGGGAAATCCAAAGAAACTTCTCCTAAAATAATTCTTTTACCTTACACTACCTTTTCTCACAAGCATCATAATCAATCATCTCCCATAGATACTATGCCAGATAGGTATACCACTGGATACACTATGGTAGATAAACAAGGTTATAAGGGTTTAGAACTTGGTGTTAATGAACATGGCATTAAAAATCTGATCGATGTATCTCCTAAACATGATATGCATGGTATAGGATATTCATCTTCTCAATTTCATGTGGCTGATATTAACTATCATTCTCCTCTTGATATTCTTCTTCCAACACCTACCTTAGATCATCCTGGCACTTCTCAAGATGTGGCTAAGAAAGTATATATCCAATTAATGAATTCCAAGAAAGAAAGTTTGAAACCTATTCCAAGAAATGCTTTACATAAGTACAAATGTCCTTTTCACAATAGTAATAAACATTTACTTGCTGGTTGTGTGCATTTCAAGTTATATGTTAGAGATAGAGCTTCTCATGGAATTATATCTTATTCTCGAGCGATACTACAATTTCTTCATAATTTTGACATAGGGTATTCCCCTTCTTCTTCTACAAGTTAGATTATGTTTCTCTTGTTGTCTCTTAAGCTGGGGGTCAAGAGGTATTCTATTACAGCTTTAGAGGATCCATTATATTCTTAGTATTAATGTGGATTTGAGTATAATTAGTTATTCTGTCTACATTTTATCCTTATAACTCCCTACAATCATGATATTCCTTCTAAGACATTTGTTTTGTAAAGATATCTCTTGTTCTTATAACTTTGATATATACTTTTTCATCATCCTTGGGGGGAAAAGTATTATCTTCTTCTACCTCTGTCTAAGGATCTACTTTCCTTAGCTTAGTGGCATTTGTTTATATTGCAAACATTATTTTCTTATAAAGATCTATGTTTTGACCAAGGACACCTTCTTATTTGGGAGGTGAATGGCTGAGGTAGTTTCCTCTTCTTTATTTTGCAAATTATGGTCTTTATAAACTCTTTCCCTTGCTTTTTGGTTAGAGTTTGTTATCCTTTATTCTAAGATTCCTCATTCTCTTTTTGCAAGGAGCTTGATGGCTGAATCTTGGGTCCCTCTAGCTTTTTTTCAAAGATGACATTTTATCCTAAGCACTCCTCTCTGGTAGGTCTCTTGCTGATAAGATCTCTTCCCCTTCAAGGATCCTTTTTCCATAAGTAACATATATCCATTTCATGATTATCTATGTTCTTAGATGTAAGGGTCAATACTCTTCACTAACGTTATGGTATACATTGATGTTAAGTTGGATATCTCCTTACTTGGTGAAGTCGGTATCCTCTCTTCTTCTTCCTTATCCTACCTAGTGGGTAGCCATGATAAGGAGGGGGGAATATATAGGGTCTCCCTTGTACTATAATTTACATTTATTTACATTTTGCAGCATGCTAAATCCTTGG
>MU223272.1:324956-368969 GCA_018584345.1 Thuja plicata
TAGTTGTTAGTTCTATTTCATCTTTTATAGTTTAAATGCATGCTTATTCCATCATTTAGCTTATTTTCAACTAAAATCCTTCATGCTAGGTTGTATTGGTCACTGATTCAATAGCATATTCTGAGGGTTGATATGTTATTGATCACACTCCTTCTAGTTAGAAGGCAATAGATCAATTTTAGTGGGTTTCCTACGTTTTTCATGTTTTTCACTAACCCCATGTTGCTAATATAATGATCTATTGAAGTGTTTGTGTTGATCTGACAGGTACCCAAATACACACACACACCACTCAAACCTGATGCCAAGCCTTTCCATTGGCATAGAGGCAACGTGCAATGGCTTCATCAGCACACTCTCTTGCCTCCATTTTAAATGCATTGTCCAATGGACCTCTTTTGCGGGATATCATTTCTACTTCTTCCTCATTCTCTTCCGGTACAGGCACTTGCAAAAATGGATGTTGGGAGGATTGAATTGGTACCCAAATACACACACACACCACTCAAACCTGATGCCAAGCCTTTCCAAAAAAAACAACAACCGGTCAACCCACTGATCAAGCCTCTAATTTATCAAGAGGTCTAAAAACTACTATCATCTCAGATAATCTTTCCAATCTAGCACACTACATTAGTTGCCAACCTCATCCCTGTGAGGAAGAAAAGTGGCAAGATCCGCATTTGCGTGGATTTCCAAAATTTGAACAAGGCCTCTAAGAAAGATAATCATCCTCTCCCCTCACTGGATGAGATATTTCAAATCGTGAACAGATTACAGATGATGTCTTTCTTGGATGGGTACTCGGGCTATAACCAAGTCATGGTTAAATATGAGGATAGATACAAAACAACATTTACCACCAAGTGGGGAAGATTTTCCTACCGGAGGATGCCCTTTGGCCTGATCAATGCAGGGGCCACATTTCAAAAGGCTATGGACATTGCATTCGAGGGCCTTGTGAACCAGTGTATAATCATCTACATGGATGATTTGACTGTCTTTTCCTAGGAGAGGTGCGATCATTCCATCCACCTTGCCCAGATTTGCGAGAGATGTTGCCAGTATGGAATATCCCTCAACCCTAATAAATGCATATTTAGGGTCACTAAAGGAAAATTACTCAGGCATATTATCTCTGAGAAGGGTATATCTATTGATCTTAAGATAGTTGAAGTGCTACTAAACCTACAAATTCCTGGTAGCAAGAAGGAAATGAGGTCATTCTTTAGAAAGATCAACTTTGTCTAGCGGTTAATCACTAGATTTGCCGAGATCTTAAAGCCACTCAATGAGATGATGAAGAAAGATACTAAAATTGAGTGGAGCACTGAAGCAAAGCACGCATTTACCCAGATTAAGCAAACAATAATGGAGGCACCATTTCTGGCTAATCCAGACTATTCCCTCCCTTTTTACATATATTCCTTTGGTTTGCCACATTTTGTCACAATTTTTCTGACCTAGAAGGTCGAAGGGGAAGAATGACCAATAGCTTTCATGAGCTCCCCCTTTAAGAATTCCAAAGTATAGTATTCACCTTTGGGAAAGTAGGCCTTTGCTCTTGTTCGCGCCGTGAAGAAATTATGGTATTATATTCTTCAGAGAAGAGTGCATGCTATCATCCCAGACTAGGTAGTAAAATCTTTGCTGATGTAGAGTGAGTTGGGTGAAAGACTGGGGAAATGGATGGCTATCCTCCAAGAGTATGATTTGGAAATGTAGCCCATGAAGATAGTCTAAGGCCAAGGACTATGTATAGTGATGGTAGAAGAGACTCCACACATTGAATGTAAAACATATATAATGGAGTCCATCAATTAGGATCCATGGTACATAGACTTGGTGTACTCATTGTTGAATAATAGATGCCAGAGGGATTACCCCCAAACAAATGTCGCACCTTGCGGTTGAAAAGCACACACTTCATGATAAAAAAATGCCACACTTTCTCATAGGAACTATGAGGGAGTGTACCTCTGGTGCATTGATAGGGTTCAAGCTATGAGGATAATCAAATAATTCTACAGCTAGTTTGGAACCAGGCATGGCTTAGTTGATGCCACTGCCTATCATATCCTCTAGGCTAGATACTATTGGACTTGTATCTTTAAAGATGTCTACACTCACGTCAGGAAGTTCCATACTTGCCAAACTGTGGCACATCATGAATGGAACCCGGCTATGCCTTTGCAGCTGGTCTTCGAAGCTAGACCCTTCACCCAATGGGCATTTGAATTTATCAAGGAGATCAACCCCAACTTGTCTACCAACCAATGGTACATTCTAACTGCTACCAACTATTACACCTGGTGGTCTGAAGCAATACCTTGTAAAAACAACATGGCAAATGTAGTCATAAAATTCCTGGAAGAAAACATCATCACAAGATTTAGAATGCCCTTTGCTATAGTATGTGACAATGGTCTGACATTTTCTTTGGTGCAATTACTTGAATGGACCTATGACAGGAAGATCACTCTAAATTTCTTAAGCAACTATTACCCCCAGGGGAATGGTGTTGCTGAGTAGACCAACAAAAATTTTCTTGAAGTGATGAAACAACTATTAGAACAGAATCCTTGGGACTGGCACCAAAAGCTAAGATTCACCCTCTGGGCAGATCGTATTCAAATTAAGGCAGCCCTAGGGACATCCCCATTCCATCTGGTCTATGGCCAGAACCTAGTATTCCCCATTAACCTACAAATCCTCGTTTTACAGTTCGTGTAGGAATTCAATGACCGGGACAACATCGTTGAGGTTCAACTCCTAAATCTTGTGCGAATGGAAGAACAAAGAGACACAGCCCTTGAAAATTTTGCATGTCACCAAGAAGTAGTGAAATGATGGTTTGACCAAAGAGCCCAGTATAAAGCCTTTCAGATTTTAGACTTGGTCCTCTTATGGGATAAGGCCCGAGAAAAGAAAGGAAAGAACACCAAATTCTAGCGGCTCTTGCTCAGACCATATTTGATCTCAGAGATCTATGGGGTAAATACTTATCACCTCAGTACCATGACCAGAGAATTCATTCCATTGCCCATCAATGGATAGTTTCTCAAGCATTATTTTGAATAAGGTAATTTTGTCTAGAATTTTACTATATGTAAATCTTCTCGCTTGTAAATATTCCTTCCTAGTGCTCCATTTGGGGTGATTTGTCTTGTAAATAGTTTTGTTGTTTGTTGGTTGTCCTCCGGGACTGCCCCTTTTCTTTTTGTTTATTTTTAGCTTCTCTCTTTCTTTTCGGGTCCCCAGTGTTTTGCTCCCCCTTTTTGTAGGCTGGTATGCTTCATATAACATCTAGTCTCCAACGTGGTACCTTTCACATTTTTAGTGAACTCAGTTCTATCATTAGCATGGTGGAATTGATCTACACTCTGGATTTATTTTGTAAGTTTGGTAACAAGCTATGAGTAATTTTCATTGGATTCATCCCCAGAAGTCTAGAAATCAGTTAAATCAAAATCAAAAGGAACAAATAATTGGACACACCAGGGTAGATCGGTCATACTAGTTTGTTGGCCCAAATCTGAGAACCATTTAAATTCTTCTCGGGTCTAGAGTTTTTCTTCCCCATTTAGCAAATTGAAGTGGATGGAATGGTGAAAGAAGTACTGCTATAAAAATTAGCTAAGCTTAAGCTTAATGATGAAAGGAGTACTGCCTTCCCATCCAGAAAAAAAATAAAATAAAAAGGAAAGAACAAGAGAGCGGAGAAACTCCTATATCTGGGGGAAATGAGCAGATTTGATGACTTTGGTTTGATATATTTAGTGCCTCTTTTTTGCTTCTCCTAGAGGCCATCAACTCAATTTTATTTCAAAGCACACACTTCACAACTGACGAAAGACCAAGAATTGAATCATGTATGGGCCGGATTTTCTCAAATGCTTCGCATCTTGCAAGAAGGATGCTCCAAGTAATGATTGATTTTGGTTTTGCTAACTAGAGATTCCATAGTTCTTGAATGCGCTAAGGAATTCATCCCAGATAGTCGCCATTTGTTATGCCCTGCATACCCGTCCCTATATTTTGTGTGCAAAATGTTGGGTCCCCTCTTTTCGCTTTGGCTCTTGCCTTGTTTTCTTTTTTTTCTTTGTTTCCTTCTCCGGGATTTCCCTCCCATGAGGTTGGTTTTGTTTTTCTATTTTTGTCTTTCGTGCCTCCAGGACCTGGTCTCAGAGTTTGTTCTCTCCAAAGCTAGATTCTAGACTCTGAGATTCTTCGCTATGATGTCTCCTTTTGTGAGGAGGTATGGCCGCCTAGAATCCCTAGGCCCAGATTTCGAAGGTCTACCTATTTTGGAGTCTACAAAAAAGAATGCAACCCATTTTATCCTAAGTATAAATGGAAGTTATCTATCACTTTCACCATCACCGTGATTAAAACACTTGTGCATTCAGAGCGAATCAAGGAGAATTAAGGTGATTTTAAACTGCTTTTGCTCTTGTATTTAGTGGCTGATTACCAGTGGTTTTGTGGTGATTATTCATAGTGATCCTTGGGGTTAGCTCATTGAAAGGTGCTTCCTGTTCCCACCTTCTCTGTTGTGTCCATGTTTTAGGTAGGCTCTCAGCCCTGATCTTGTCATCTTTGGGTTTTCTAGTTTTGTGCTTCTGTTTTGTTCTTGTTTTTCTTTTTTTTGTGTTCTTTGTCTGGTTTTGGTCCATTGTATTTTGCCATGTCTCGTGGCGCTATTCTTTCGTCACCTCCCATTGGTGGGTTGGCACTGGCAGAGGGTTGTTCTCCATCTGCACAATTGTAGCATATGTAGTTTTTATGTGTTTCACATGGCATTGGTTGTCTGTATATTGTGTAAATGCCTATAAATAATGTATATATGCCTTAGCTCTACTGTATATTCAGTGTATATCCTTTTAATTTTGTGTCAAGCTCACCATGCATTTGTCTATATTTCTTAAGTTTGTGAGCTCACCCACATGGTAGCATACCACCTGGTTAGAACTTGGCTCTTTGTTGGTTTCAACCATGGCAGTTTCTCTCTCCATTGTCGAATCAGTCTTTATGGAAAATTTATTTCCCATGTGTGCATTCAATTTCAACCAAGTGGCTACCACCTCATGTGCTTTTAGATAGTTGGCTTCATCTTCACCATAAATCCTATTTATTGCATGGCCATGTGATGCCAACATAATCTTGATAACTCATCTTTCAGTTATGTCACCCAATGGTTAGTTTTCGGGACTCTAGGCCCTACGTCCTTAATCATCCTATATCTTACTTCTATCAAACGTGCTAAAATCCTCAGGCCCAAATAAAGGATAAATTTCTAAGTCTACACTCTATGCATATCTTTTCTAGATTTTGACATGAACTAACTTTTTAGGTGAAGTCCACGATGCAGTGGTAAGATCTTCAGAACCCAGAGTAGTATTTATCTTGTATGAATTCTGACGATCACCTTTCTTTGTAGGTATCCTACATCACACTTTCACTATGTTAGAGGCATCCACATCCTCTCCACCCAAGAGTCTAGAGCTCCCCACCATGGTAGCCACCAAGGCAGCTGTCAGGTCCAAGAATGAGAGGGCCCTGGAAAAACTTCCCCTCACCATGAAATATTTGAAGGAAAACACTATTACAGGGTCAAAGTTTGAATCTAAGGTTCAGTTGATTACCGACACCAGTGTTAGAATGTGGGATAAAACGCAGACCCTGGTCAAAATGATGTTCATCCAATGAACAACCAGGGACCAGTTGGCCATCAATGTTGGAGATTCTAGGATTCTAAAAGCCACTTGCTTGCCATGCTTCGTGCAAGCCCCAAAACTTATTCTCACCCTCGCAGCACACTACAACTCCTCCATCTAAGCCTTCATTCTTGTCGCCCTAGTCCTGACTGGATAGCCCATGCCCATGGTTTCCTTAGATGCCACAACTTTTCAGGTAGGTTTGGGGATCCCTCAGTTTGATGAAGCAACTGTTGTTACCCGATCCGAGGCTTTGGGGAAATTTTAGCAGCTAGAACTTATGGCCCGACAGTATTTGAACAACCATTGGTTGAAGACACCAAAGAAGGATTCAAAAAGAATGAAGCTGGAAATCCCTGGATTCAAATTTAAGGAAAACATATAGATGGGGATCATAGCATTATGTAGGATCTTTGGGCAACCCCATGCTCAGGAATTCTAAGGATGGATGTATTACTTCCTGTTTGGCATCTCCTCCAATGAACAGTATTTTTATTGGACCGCCATCATTTCAAACCATGTGGACTCCCAGTTCCTACAAGTGGCCCAGACCTCTAAATTCTATATGACATCCTATGTCCTCTGGGCCCTTGCACAACAATGCCCCATCACAAACATGCTGCTCACATCAAGTGTACTTGGGGTCGGCCTGGGCCAAAAGGCCCCCTGGGATTATTTCCTACAAATCCAATGGGAGGCTAGTTTCCTCATCTTCTGCCGAGTGAATGATGCCTTAATTTACTATAATCTTCTCACACCTACCCAAGATGCCAGGTATCACCTCTCTAGGGAGGCAATGGATTTGGTCATAAGTTATGGCCACTATTATATCTAGTTCCAGCAGCATACCTACATTCGGGTAACCGACATCTCTGGGAAACCCTATTTGTTGCCCAAGCATTGTGGGAACAAAATAATTCTTTTGGAATACTCTCAGGAGATTCTGGAACTACATGCCCTCTACACTATGAGGAAGGTAAACAATGTTCCATTCTCAATCACCTACAGGAATTACTTGTGTAGTCTGGTCACAGCCAAGGAGGCGGACAACGAGCTTAAAAGCTTGGACTTAGTAGAATTATATCTGGTGCAGAAGAACTTTGATCCACTAGGCAAAATAGCAATGTCACTTCCCTGGGCATCAGAGCCTCATATATTCCACATGGAGGACTTTTGGGAAGATTGCTAGGATGATTTTGAAGTCTAGAGTTGGCACTTCATCCAGATGACAATGGGGATGATGGAGAGGTTGAAGCTTCAGAAGTTCCCAGACGACTTCTCAGACATCAGGTCCATAATAGACCCACAGTACAAATAAAAGGGCGTAGATAAGATGGATCTCCCTCCAGTAGACTGGAACACCTAGGAGGGGAAAATTATTGAAGATATCACTCACGACATGATTGAGCGTAGCCATGTGTACTTCAAGAAGGCATGCCCAAGGAGTATATTTAAAGTTGGCCCGACAGTGCGGGGCTTGACTTTTGGGGCCGAAACCTCCTCGTAGGGGGAGGGTAAAGGAAAAAAAATAATGGGGACCCTATCGCAAATCTTGTCTGCCACCCCCATAAAATAGAAAATGCAACAGACACTAGTAGTCTCCCAGTAGATGAAAGATAAACTAATCATGTGGTTGGCCACCCTAGTACTCATGACCGGGATTGTTTGTCCTCCCTCTTCCCCTTCGCTAGCAGCATTGATGGTCCAAGCAACAAGGACTAGAGTGGAAGATGAGTAGGTAGCTATAATGGATGCAAGGCCCCCTTTGAAAAACCAAGAGAAAGAAAAAGAAGACTAACTCTCAACCAAGGGCGGAGCTAGAATTTGGGATGCCAAACATCCAAAAAATAAAAATTGTTTCTTCTGACTCTCTGGAGATAGACAAAGAACCTAAAGATATCCCAGAGAACTCCCCTCCTTGTGATGAATTTGATTATTTATTTGGAACTGGTGAATTTGGGAACTTGTAGGGGGATATCATAAATGAAGCAGAAGAAATCGCTGTACAGGATGAACTCCTAGAGCCTGCACAAGATCAGGAAGCTCAGGCAGAATAAGAAAAGGGATAGGAATAGGTGGATATCTCTAAAGTTCCAGAGATACAAGTTATAGGGAATGACAAGGGAAAGCAGACATAGGATGAGAAAATAGCATCGATTGGGGAAAACGGACCCACGAGAGCAACTGGGACCCCAATTGTCATGCTCCAAATGTCACCTTCAAAAGTAACAATTGAGGAGGTAATTACAGCAGCCCAAATGATAAATCTTGGCTTGATGCCTCCCCCAACTATAGAGAATACACCAGTTGAAGAGATCATCCCAGCAATAGAGGCTGGTGAAGAGAAGTGGTAGGATGAGGAGAGGGACCCCGGGGAAGAAGATGATGATCCTAACATCATCAAGGATGTAGACATCAAGGAAAAATATACAAGTACCACCGGGGTAAGTATTTCTAGTGAACCCAAAGATATGGGGAAGGAGTCAGAGATGGCTCAGACTATTGAAGGGGCGCAACAAGATCCCAGGGAGAAATCACAAGAACAAATTCTAGCTGCAAATCCACCCCTACCGCCACAATGGTTGGTGGAGTCTCAAAAGAGGAAGGCCCTGGCAATGCCTAAGGCCCATCTCTCCTTGGCAGAGATGATGGCACAGATGTAGAATCCTCCCAAGACCAAGAAAGCCTGAACAGTCCATACTCTTCAAACTAGGCCGGGTGGAGATACTGTCATGGTAATTGTGACACCTTCCCCAGATGTAGATGAAGCAATGGCTAAGGATGATGAATATTCCATCACTGAAGTATCACTAGGGAAGAGAGGGAAACAGGGTGAACTAGACCTATTAAAAGAAGTGGCCAAGGTGGTGGAGGCTCACTATGAAAAGGAGGCTAATAAATTTAGGGAAGAAAAGGAAAAGAATGCAAACCTCATGGGTTTGCTAACGGAGCTCGTACAACCTCTTACTGCCATTCCATTGGGCACCTCTGCATCTGGCATACCACTCTCTTAGAGTGACATAGATTCGCTAAGGGTGATGAAAATAAAATCCTAGGAAGTTGATGAGTGGGTTATGGAACAGGTGGGAAAAATCCAGTGTTTCTTACTATCCTCGCTCCCAGACTTGTATGCGGCCAGCAATATTCTACATCGGGCTGAAACTACTATCTCCATCTAGGAGGGAGACATTGAAAACTATGAAGCATGGAAGATTGAGATGGAAAATCTCATTGGCATCAGAGAAGAAATTGTCACTGAAGCTAGAATTTTAGGAGAGGAGTCTTTTGACTTTGTCTGGACCTAGCACTCCAGACTTGACCTCACACTGGGGGTAATCAAGCAACTGGTAGGGACTATGCATCATAAAGTCCAAGAAGTTCAATATTCTTTCATTTTGTACCAGTCATTCATCTTGAAGGTCTCCAAAGCTGATCCCTTTAGTACTCAAACATGCACTCCAGAGGAATATGTCCTGGGAAAATTTGACGAGCTAATGGTGTCTCAGTATGGATCCTCGGAGGGAATGGATGGAGAAAAAATGGCAAGGCTCACTCACATGATGCTTCAAAGTCATGATGTGACCAAGATGGCCATGAAGTTCAGGGAAAATGTTCTAGATTTGGGCGAGCAAGTGGAGGTGGCCAAATACCACTGGGCTGGCCTTAAGGACATAGACAAAGATGGAATCGCCCAGCTCCTGTAGACCATCAATGATGCTAAGGAACAATAAAATCCTTTGGGCTCTAGAGATGATCATCAGGAGATTTTTTTTTTCATATTCATTCATTCTTTAGGGCATGAGATCTAGGATCTTAGAGTCTAAGATCCTCTATCATTTTTGAATTCTTTAAAGTGACCCATGTCCTAATTCCCAAAACCAATAAGTCACTTTCAAGGCAGTTAATAAAGGGTGTTAGAAAGGAAGTAACCACAACAAGGCACATCGGCTCAACAAGAGGGTTCTGACAGATGATCTTCCCAAGGTGCTTCTCCAATGTAACACCTGGCACATCCAAGATAACAAGCCACTCTGCCATTTATGAGGTGTGTAGCCTTGATCCCTATGGGATCAGATTTCTTCTTTTCTCCTCCCGGTTCTCTTCTCGAGGCCAATTCTTCCACTCCTCTTTTCTTATTTTATTCTTCTAACATGTCAGACCTTTTCCATCTCAAGGTCTTTGTAGCATGGTGCAAGTAGTACCGGCCATCGAAAATAGTATTATATTGTTAAGTGTAAAATAAGGTAGGTTAGTTTTAGGTCAAATCTTGTGTATAAATAATAAGTCTAACCTTATTCCAAGGGTCGGAAAAATTGATAATTTTGCAGTCCATAGCTAATAGCATTTTAGTTTTCTTAGTTCTTAGTTGCAGAGCTCAATGCTCCTTAGTTTTAGAAGCTTTCAGTAGTTAAATGCTCCCCTAGAGCTACCATTGTTGTATGCACCAGTGCTTGCTAGAAACCTGTTAATGAAGAAAGAAGGATTCTATCAATGATGTTGTTAGCATTCTAATCTCTGGGTTGATGGTATTTTATGTTGCATGTTCTTTATTTCCCTTTCTCTAATATTTTAAGTAGATTAATGACCTTCTTTTCTTTCTCTATTGATTGAATATGAACTGATGGTTCTGTATTTCTTCAGTATTTAGTGTAGTATGTTAGAGCCTGGTTGATGTTTCGAATGTGTGGCATGACTATAGGTAGATGAAATATTCCTAACTCTGCAATATCTTTTGAAGTTTATTTGGTAAAGTCAATGAATGCTTGCAAGAAGCCCCACTTACCTAAATCCCCAGAGAAGACCAGCCAAGATAACTAGCTATCCCTCTGAACAAAATAGTCACATTCCCGACTAAGCTCCCGCACTATCGAGACCCAACTCTCACATGATTGAAGGCCCAAGGAATCTCATTTCCTTGGACAACCTTTACAGGAAAATTTGGCTAGTACCCCGATACCCGGTGACAACTTACATCTGTTAGCAGACCTAGTCACAAATACCCATTAATAGAATGTTATAACCAAAGAACATCTTTACACTAGACAAATGCAATAAGATTTCTATAATATATATGATGTTATGATCCAAACTTTCAATGGTTTCACTTATCATACCCATGGTTTTATTACTTTTCTCATAGAAGTATTAGTCCTAAAGGTCCAATATTTTTAAGAGGGGGTGAATTCGTAATATAAGATATCTGCAACTTTTCACTTCTTTAATTCAAAAACTTTCACAAGTTCACCGATTGAGAATAAAATGAAACTTAACAAATAAACACAACCCCCACAATGCATGAAACACATAACACATATTTTTCACATGGAAACCTAGATGGGTAAAAAATATAGTGGGAATGAAGACCCACAAATAATGTACTCTTCTGAAGTACACCCTATTAGGAGCTTAACCCTATTAGGAGTTTATAAAGACACTATTAGGTGTCACCCAGTTATAGGTATTACCTCTAGCCCTTTTAGGAGCTATACCTTGTTAGGATTAAATCTATTAGGATATTTAAACCTCTAGTTAATGAGCTACTATGTTAAGAGATTTACAAATAAGATGGATATTAGGATCTACCTGGTTAAGGTATTTACAATAGAAAAATTATTAAGGTCACTTGATCTAGAAATAGTAACTCCTTTTCCTAATTAGATCCTCTGAAATACATACATTCTCTTATTAGATTACTCTGGTATACCCTGGATTGATCACACCTTCACATCCACAATCTACACACACAAATATTTGATTTCATGATATAAGTATCACTACTCAAGCCCTAAGGCGACCACCACATTAATCCTTACCTAATACATTTCAAATCACTATTTAAATATTCACACTTAGAGAGATCATGCCAAAACACACATCCCAATATAATAAAAAACTTTACGGAATAGGTTGGCAATAGGATAGGTCCTTACAATTAATTTTATCAAGAACAGTCAAACACATTTTGACCAACTCAGGCTTCATCTTGATAAAACATCTACCTTGATCATTTAAATGCCAACACATCACCATAAATCAATTGAGACATATCAGCATGATATCTGGAATACAAATGATTCATCACAACTAAATCACTGATCTCCAAAAGAAGATCTATCATTGGTAGCATAAGAACACTATCACCTTTCCCTGAAATAACTTTTGTAACTATTGTTACCCAAATTTCCCTTTCTATCCAAATTTAGATACAAGTGGAGAAAATAAGGATCCCACAAGGGTAGATCCCAAATTTTAGGGTTCCTATTATTCTTTCTGGTCTTCATCTTTCTCTTTGCATATTTCTAAGGCTAGTCTTAATCCTCATTCATGCCTTGTCGAACCTTATAAGAATATTTTCAACCCTAAGTCCTTAGTGGCCTATTTTAATTCTTCATTACCTTTTCATGCCACTTAAGTTATTTTTAATCCATGTGTGCTTTAACTTTCTTGTATCTCTGAATCTCAAAATGAAAAGGAATATGCCCTTTTTATCTAGAGATCAAGCATAGACCGTAGATCAAGTTTTGTTCATGTTCAAATTGTAGGGCCAATGCTAGATCTCAAAATAAAATGGTTGATTCAACTAAGTTTTGTAGATCACACGTGGGTCATCGATGCATGTCTTGAGCTTACAGATGGTGCTAGATTTTGAAGTAGACCAAGGGTTAGTGAAATCATTCAGAGAAACACTGATCCCTTTATCTTCTGATCTCCAGATTAATCCGAGTCAAGATCAAGCTCTAGTTGAGTTCTATTTGACGATTTAGAGATAAAGACTTAGATGTAGACATGTGTTCATAATCAAGTTCTAAAACGTTGATGTGTGCTAGATCTCTAGATTAAACCATGGTTAGGCCAAATTTTTGGCAATTGACAGATATGCTCAGTAGTATGCTCTTAGAATGAATTAGAGTTAAAGTGAATTCTATCAGGTTCAAGTTTTGGATCATCAATCATGTTCTAATCTCACGGTAGTCACTAGAACTTGTGATAAACTCAGGGTCAGATCAAACATTGCAAGATTTTGATAAGGCTTTTGTTGTTGAATCTCTAGATATACTCAAGTCAAGGCAATTAAAGTCGGGGTCTATTCAGAGTTTTCAAAAGATAAAATATGTATTGTTGATCAAGTCTCTTGTGGATGGTGCCAAGTCGCTAGATAATTTTGTGTTAGGCCTTTCCACTTGGAGATCAGGCGTAGTTCGTCGATGCATGTCTTGATATTACGGTTGTTGTTTAATCTCACAATAAAACTAGAGTTAAGGAATATATCTAGCGACTTGGAGATACAAAGGATTTCAATACCCAAGGTTAAAGATGAATCAAGGATGAGGTTAGAAGGTAAAGACAAGGGTTGGGAAAGTTTAGATAGATCTGAAGGCAGACACTTTTCCTCGATGGCCAGGATGAAGATGGTTAATGTTCAAGGCATTGTGCCAAGATTCCACATGTCTATGATCAGATCTAAACTCAAATACCAGATAACAATAAAGAAGAGATTGATGGCTATGTTTTAAAAGGTGAATCAAATATATTCTGAGCCATTGATATAGACATATGTGCCACCTGTGACCGTCATAAACAAATATTCAAATTTTAAAATCTGATCTCAGAGTTCCATGGTAGTGGTAACATGTTCCAATTTGTAGACAAAGTAGATGGATTAGGTCAACTTCTCTTCTCAAATTTATGGTGATCAGAGTGATTTTCAAAGACATATCTAATCAACTGGGATATTTCCCAAGTTCATTTATGGGTAGAGAAGATTATTTTAGGGTATCTGCATTGTATAATGTATATCTATTGTAACCCTAAATTCTTCCCAAATCTGATTGATAGATTGACTCCCAGGCCTATGTGCTTGGGGAGCTTGTATATAAGTCATTTTTTGGTCTTTTATTTAAGGGGTTTGGATTATGTAAGGATTTTTTTTTGACATTTTTTCTGTCCTCAAACTTTTCATGTGTCTATAATTCTTAGTCTTCCAAGGCTTATGTAGGATTTTATGTGGTATTTTTCCTACCCTAAGGTTCTCATGGGTTTTGGGATTCTTTCTGAAGCATAATATATTGGCTGAGTATTGAAGAAGTTGTGAGTTATCCCAAGTTCTTCTTTCTTTTCTACATCTTTGTGTACTATTGTGGATGATTTGATAAGGCTAATCTTTTAGATTTTTTTCATCCCTTGTTTTCTTTGTCTCATTCATGTGCCTATTTGTTGTAGTGGATGTCTTTTTGCAGGTCATAGACTATGTCTATCTCCTTGGATATGTTATTGTTTGTGAAATCTTCTCTTTCCTTGAATAGCCTCTTTTCATTTTAGACCTCTCTATGAAACACTTTTTGCAAACTTTTCTTGGAAGTTATACTTTTCTTATTTTAGGAATTTCATGCTAGTTATTGGTCATTATATTATGATTCATGTCAATTTTGGTGCATCATGTAGTAGGTTAAGTTTTCTTTTCAGTATTTCACTTTCATTTCTTCTTCTTCCCCCTTTCCTCTCAACTTTACTTTTCATGTTTAAAGAGAAAAAAATAGGTGATTATCAAAGAGGAACCAATATAGAATCCAGAGGTTTCACTTCAGTTAGCATATGTCCCACAACCTGGAAGTGATTCCTATGTTATACTAGATCATTAGGCTCAAGCACTTAATAGGGTACAAATTTGGTGTATAACAGTTCTGACACGCCTGGTGGGACACAAAAAGGAAGTTTCATTTTTAATCTAGCATTTCTCTAATATGTTGACTACATAGTACAGACCTAAAGAGGTTTCTCTTTAAGGCATATCTAGAGACTCCATTGGTTAAGAAAAAGAATATCTAGTCCTATTCAAGTTTATGAAAAGGATAGAAACACAGAATTCAAAGCCTTCTGAGTTTTTGTAGCTACCTCCAATGAGAAGAAAAGGAAGATCATCTCAAAGGACACCCCTTACAAGGAGAGTATAGTCTACACCTCATGTCTTAGAGGAGATACCCTTTCTAGTTTATTCAAGAAGGAGAGGAAGGTCTTTAAGTAGAGAGTTACTATAAAATTTAGCTTCACTCCCTGGTCCAAATACAACCCACATGGTTATTGTTCAATAAATCATTGTTCCTACAATGGAAATATAGTTTGCATTTGTACCCATCAATCAGGGGATTCCATTAAATTTTTCTCAACATCATGATGTGCCACTAGTAGCACTAGAGAGTTTTCCTGATTTCAAAGGTGAAAACCACACAACATATTGTGAGCACGTTAAAGATGTGGCTACCATCTATAATATACACCATGTCACTAAGGAAGATGTAGCCACCAAGTTGTTCATAGCTTCCTTCAAAGGTAAGGCCTTGGAGTGGTTTAGAACTTTAGCAGTTGGCTCCATAGACTTATGGGACAGACTTGGAGACTCCTTTAACAAATATTTCAAAGATAAGTAAGATTTTTTCCCTGGTTGAGCAACGGACTACTATCAAAAGATGCCCTTGGGAATAGATGACAGATTTCAACAACAGTCTCATGCCCAAAAGGTGGGCAAGAACACTCTAACAAAAAAATTTAAAACACGCTAAAGGTTAACTAAACTACCTGGAAGGTAACAAGTGCACAAAAAATGGTGCAAAGGAAAAATAGTTAATAGAAGAGTCAAACTATGCAAAATCACTTTTAGAACTATTCTACAAGGTTCCCTAAGCTACACACTTTGATTGACACACAAACTAAGACAGTTGACCAAAAGTTAACCAGAGCTACCAAAATTCAACTATGCACCGATAATAGTGTAATAAAGTTACTAGGGTTCTCTACGCCCTAAGGAAAGATTACATATGCAAATTAAGATAGTTGACCAAAAGTCAACCATGCTCTAAAAAGTGTAAAACTAAAAACTAAGGTTCTAAAGGGTACAAGGAACACTATGGCATGAAAAATGAGGTGGTTAGACTAAGTTATACCATGGTTGACCAAAACTCAATTGTGGATAATGTTGGTCAAAGGAAGTGATAAATAACCTTAATATGTGTTTATCGCGAAGATAAGGGGTTGTTATGACCCCCGTATTGATAATTACGTTAAAAAGCTAATTAAATTAAAATGAACAATTTAATTAAATAAATTACGTTTTAAACCTTACAGATAAATATTAATTAACAATATCCCCTAATATAAAATTTACAGCCTAACATTAAAAATATAACTAGCATTTTAAAAAGAGTATTAATATACTAATGATTAATAACTTTGAACTTATCTTTTTAAATTAGAATAATAACTAACCCTTAATCTAAACATAAAATAATATCCATCTTGATAAAAAATAAATCTAAAATAAAATAAGCAAATCTAATATTACAAAATTACTTCCTTTTATAAATGAATAAATCTATTATGTAATATTAAATCTATTTTAAACAAATCTAATCTACTAACAAATTAAATCTTAATAATAAATTAGAATAAAGAGTATTTCTTCTCTAATAAACTCTATGTATAAAATTTACTTTCTCTTTATTTCTTTTTTTTTAATTAAGAACACTAAAAATACATTTAAACATACAATAATAATTTCTTCAGAAAATTTCTCTTACAATTATCATAAAAATAAGATTACAAAATAATACATGAATACAAACTTCTTATTTCCTCAATACAACTTTGAAATGATGAAATCCTTAAAACACCATAGGTTACATTGCTAATTTTTTTCAGTTATTCCCATCTTCCACATAAGGGAAATTTGCACGCTCCTACATCCAGTTGAAACGTGATGGATGAGATTGACCATGGAGGCTCACCTCCCAACCTAGACCTTTTCAAGGTCACCCCCAAGCTTGAGGATCCAGAGAGGAACATAATATAAATAGGTATTTCACAACTTCCTGAAAATACTTACACAAAAACCAAACATAAAAACTTCCCAACATGAGGTAGAACAGGAGGAAGGTCTCCAAGAGGTCTTCCTAAAAATAGGGTGATAAACCTTCATAGTAGGAGAAGTCAAGTTTACAAAAATAAGACCTTAATCCACACATGAACTTGGAATGATCATCTACATAAGATACAGTCATAAACAATAACCTCCTTATGCCCCCAAGTGCCCTTAGGCCCTATTTGGCATCATGGGTATCATGAAACCCCATATCTTTCCCTCTTAACATGGGAAAATCTACACTAAACTGGAGTCATTTCCTACCACCCCCTTCAAAGTTACTCTTCCCTCCCAAGCATGAGTGTGCCTTGAAGAAACCCAATTCAAAAATATAATACAAATTCAACACAACAAAAAAAAACTAAAAAAAAAAAATCAACTTGAAATAAACATAAAAATTACTTTGGACTCCATTAATGGAGTTTCAAGCTCAAGAACTTACAACAACCATGAAAAATACTCTATGAGAAAACCAACCTTACTCCAAAGCCAAGGTAACATGAAAATTTGAAAAGAGCTTTCCTTCCAAGTTCTTTTCTCTAAAAAGGATCCTTCAAATTTGAAATGTCTCTAAAGGTAGAGAGTGGGTGAACACCCAGCTCTTCCTAAAACCTTCCCTATAAAGAAAAATCTCCAAAATATCCAAGATTAACCAAAGGTGAGGTGACCCTAACCATACATTTCTCCCACTTTCCTTCATTCTCTATGAATGGAATTAAATGCAACTTGGAAAGAAATGTGAGGTTAATCAAAGTTACACAGCTCTTCAAATTCGCTCAACTTTGAAAAGGAGATTTTAGGGGAGCAATAAATTAGTTAAAAGGCTTATTTATGACTGAAAATGAACCCTAACCTCTAGGGTACCAAGTTGGATAGCTTAAACTAGCCCCGGTTACCTTTTTGGAACCTAAAAGACCCTCCTAAACTACACCTAAGGTTAGCCTATAGATTTCTAAGTCAAGTTGACCATCTAGAAACTTCTAACCATGGGTAGGCTTGGGTATTACACTTAGGTAACCCTAGTTAATGCTACACCTATCCATAGTTTTCTTTACTAGCCATGCCAATACTAAATTGTAACAATTACCAAAATTGACACAATATGTTAAAAAAAATGACATAGCTTATTCACATTAAGCTTAACTAATTGAAATAGACACATGCAAACCACATTTATGAATAAGCCACATATACAATGAGGTCCATGTTTCTTTGTATAAAAATTACCTTGGAATGCACATAATTTACATAGGTTCCAATACTGAATCCTCGATTTAGATTTGTGGTCAACTATCCCTGCACACTCAATGCACACATTAGTAGGTCCAAGATACATGATATGAAAGTGTAATACAACATCAATAATACATTGCATATATAAACTATATATGCATTTGAATTTAAATAATCATATCATCAGTTTCCTAAACCAATTTCCATCACAATACATCCACACATTTATACCCATATATGACATCATCATAAACTGAAACTGAATCAAAACATATTGTATCTCGAGTTTACCCTGATTACCTAATCAGGTAGTGAATATATAACATAGGATTCAACAGTTCCTCAAATGCATAAGAGTCTCAATAGTCAAAGCATGTCTAAACATATAATCAATCAAAGCATAGAAAATAAAGTAGTAAAACTAAGACAATCTATATAGTAGTTCTCACATCCACCCCCTCTAGGCATGAACTTCTCAGAATTCATAGAAGAGATGAGGGTATTGTGATCTCATCTGTGTTGTGTCCTCATAGTATCAAAACTCACATCAAAACATATTGACCAATGCTAATTATTTCATGTAATGTATATCTAACATTCATAACCATGTGCATGCTAATTTACCTTGAACATTTCTTAACTGATAAGATATATTTTCAAGCAAAATATGATTTCAAGAGCGATAATGGTATGTTTTTTTCAATCTACTCCTTTATACATTCTATCAATATTTTATTTTGAACATGATAGAGAACATCACTTCATAACATAGGACTAGTAGCATAAAACACACATCCTAGCCACCTCAAGGTCATAAGAAATCTCAAATCAAGGTTCGCATTATTCAAATTCAAAATTCAAAAGTTAAACCAAATCAAGTAAAAATAAATGTGCACAAGAACAATATTTGATTGATACACAAAACTTGGTGGCTAGTTAGAGACAAGAAAACTTAAAAAAGTTCAAACTAGTCCTCCAACACCTTCGAAGTTGAAAATAACATAACCAAATGAAAACCAATTCACAAATATAGAGTGACTAACACTAGACATAATGAGGGAGTAGAAGGTGCACAACATATTGCGTCCAAGGTGCGCTAAAGGACATGACCATACACCTTGAAAATATTGACCTCATAGATTACATCACTATGTAATGATACATTCTATTTGTTCATACAACATAAAAAAATTTAGTCTTTCTCTTTTTCTTTCTTCCTCAGTCTTACGCAATTCTAATGCAAGATGAAACATGAAAATGCAATTGCTAGTTTTCAAGAGTTCTCTTTTCATACATAACATGCTTGGGTCATTTCACTCACATCCTAGTGCAAAAGTTAATCATCAGTTAGCTACACAATTAATCAAAGAGTTTTACCTTCTTTCTTGCTTCACACATGAAAAGAAATAGACATTTAAAACTTAAGTGCATCACTCAAACCCAATATATTTTGCAATTCCTCACTCATTATAAATTATTCAATTTCATATAGAAATATAATCACATCAATTTGAGGTTCACAATTTACCAAGCATTTTAGAAATATTGCATGTTTAACAATTTTTAAGAGCTACTATTGAAAAATAAGTAGCCTCGCACACAAGAGAGATAAGGTCCTAGAAGTGACTATTTCCACTTCTATAAATCAAGCAAGAGACATCATTTCCTAACCTATTAGGAGTAACCATAACTGGGAGACTCAACCATCTACCCAAGGAACTAACACTTACATTCATAGTCCAAGCATTAGTTGACTGAAAGTTCATGCGACTAAGGGTCACAACTAAGCATAGTGAACTTAAGGCCTTAAAGTGGGACAACATGGCTCTAATACAAAAATATCATGCCCAAAAGTTGGGCAAGAACACACTAACAAAATTTTTTAAAACATGCTAAAGGTTAAGTAAACTACTGCAAAGGTAACAAGTGCACGCAAAATGGTGCAAAGGAAAAATAGTTAATAGAAGAGTCAAACTATGCAAAATAGCTTTCAGAACTATTCTTCAAGGGTCCCTAATCTACACGCTTTGATCGACATGTAAACTAAGATAGTTGACCAAAAGTCAACTAGAGTTGACCAAAAGTCAATTGTGCACTGATAATAGTGTAAAGAAGTTACTAGAGTCCGCTAAGGTCTAAGGAAAGATTAGGCACACAAATCGAGATCATTGACCAAAAGTCAACTAGACTTGACCAAAAAGTCAACCATGCTCTGAAAAGTGTGAAACTAAAAACTGAGGTTCTAAAGGGTACAGGGAATACCATGGCACAAAAAATGAGGTGTTCAGACTAACTTTGACATGGTTGACCAAAAGTCAATCATGCATGATGTTGGTCAAAGGAAGTGATAAATAACCTTAATATGTGTTTATCACGAAGATAAGGGGTTGTTATGACCCCCCTTATCGATAATTACGTTAACAAGCTAATTAAATTAAAATGAACAATTTAATTAAATAAATTACGTTTTAAACTTTACATATAAATATTAATTAACAATATCCCCTAATATAAAATTTACAACTTAACATTAAAAAAATAACTAACATTTTAAAAAGAGTATTAATATACTACTGTTTAATAACTTTGAACTTATCTTTAAATTAAAATAAGAACTAACCCTTAATCTAAACATAAAATAATATCCATCTTGATAAAAAATAAATCTAAAATAAAACAAGAAAATCTAATCTTAAAAAATTATTTCATTTTATAAATGAATAAATCTATTATGTAATATTAAATCTATTTTAAACAAATCTAATCTATTAAAACAAATTAAAACTTAATAATAAATCAGAATATAAAGAGTATTTTTTCTCTAATAAACTCTATGTATAAAATTTACTTTCTCTTTATTTCTTTTTCTTTTCTTAAGAACACTAAAAATACATTTAAACATATAATAATAATTTCTTCCCAAAATTTCTCTTACAGTTATCATAAAAATAAGATTACAAAATAATACATGAATACAAACTTCTTATAGCCTCAATACAACTTTGAAATGATGAAATCCTTAAAACACCATAGGTTACATTGCTAAATTTTTTTCAATTATTTCCATCTTCCACATAAGGGAAATTTACAAGCTCCTACATCTAGCTGAAACCTAATGGATGAGGCTAACCATGGAGGCTTACCTCTCAACCTAGACTTTTTCAAGGTCACTCCCGAGCTTGGGTATCCAAAGAGGAATATGATACAAAAAACTATTTCACAACTTCCATAAAAAACTTACGGAAAAACCAAACATAAAAACTTTCCAACATGAGGTAGAATAGGAGGAAGGTTTGCAAGAGGCCTTCATGAAAACAAGGGTGGTGGTAGACCTTCATAGTACGAGAAGCCAAGTTTAGAAAAATAAAACCTCAAGCCACACATGAACTTGGAATGATTATATACACAAGATGCAATCATAAACAATAACCTCCTTATGCCCCCCAGGTGTCTTTAAGCCCTACTTGGCATCATGGGTATCATGAAACCCCATGTATTTCCCTCCATGCATGGGAGACTCTACACTAAAATGGAGTCATTTCCTACCACCCCCTTAAGGTTACTCTTCCCTCCCAAGTGTGAGTGTACCTTGAAGAAACCCATTCAAAAATATAACACTAATTCAACACAACAAAATAAAACTAAAAAAATCTTAACTTGAAATAAACATAAAAATTACACATGACTTCATTAATGGAGTTTTAAGCTCAAGAACATATAAAAACCATGAAAATAACTCTATGATAAAACCAACCTTACTCCAAAGCTAAGGTAAGATGAAAGTTTGAGAAGATCTTTCCTTCCAAGTTCTTTTCTCCAAAAAGACTCCTTCAAGTCTGAAATGTCTCTAAAGGTAGAGAGTGGGTGAACACCTAACTCTTCCTAAAACCTTCCCTATAAAGGAGAACTTCAAAAATATCTAATACTAACCAAAGGTGAGGTGACCCTAACCATCCCTTTAATCCACTTGCCTTCATTCTCCATGAATGAAGTTAAATGTAACTTGGGGAGAAGAGAGAGGTCAACCACAATTACATAACTCTTCAAATTTGCTCAGCTTTGAAAATGAGACTTTAGGAGAGAAATAAATGAGTTTAGAGGCTCATTTATGGCTAAGAATGACCACTAACCCCTAGAGTACCAAGTTGGGTAGCTAAAACTGACCCCGGTTACCTTCTTGGAGCCTAAAAGACCCTCCTAAACTATAACTAAAGTTAACCTACAGATTTTTAAGTCAAGTTGACCATATAGAAACTTTTAACCTTGAGTAGGCTTGGGTACTACGCTTAGGTAACCCTAGTTAACCCTACACCTATCCATAATTCCCTTTACTCGCCATTCCAACACTAAATTGGAACAATTACCAAAATTGGCACAATATATTAAAACAGGTGACATGACTTATTCACATTAACTTTAACTAACTAAAATATACACATGCAAACCACATCTATAAATAAACCACATATACAATTAGGTCCATGTTTCTTTATATAAATAAGACCTTATAATGCATAGAATTTACCAAGGTTCCAATACTGGGTCCCCGATTTAGATCCATGGTCAACTATCCATGCACACTCAATGCACACATCAGTAGGTCCAAGATACATTATATGAAAGTGTAATACGACATCAATAATACATTGCATATAAATTATAACTGCATTTTATTTTAAATAATCATATCATCAGTTTTCTAAACCAATTTCCATCACAATACATCTAGACATTTATACCCATATATGATATCATCATAAACTGAAACTGAATCAAAACATATAGTATCTTAAGTGTACCCTGATTACCTAATCAGTTACTGAATATATAACATAAGAGTCTCAATAGTCAAAGAATGTCTAAACATATAATAATTGAAAGCATGGAAAATAAAACACTAAAACTATGACAGTCTAATGTAGGTCTCACATCCACCCCCTCTAGGCATGAACTTCCTCTTGGAGTTCATCAAAGAGGTGAGGGTACTGTGATCTCATTTGTGATGTGTCCTCATAGTATAAAAAATCACATCAAAACATATTGACCAATGCTAATTATTTCATGTAATGTATATCTAACATTCATAACCATGTGCATGCTACTTTACCATGATTATTTCTTAACTGATAAGACATATTTTCAATAAAAATATGATTGCAAGAGTGATAATGGTATGTTATTTGCAATCAACTCCCTTATACATTCTATCAATGTTTCATTTTGAACATGATAGAAAACATCACTTCACAACATAAGACTAGCAACATAAAACACACATCCTAGCCACCTCAAGGTTATAAGAAATCTCAAATCAAGGTTTGCATTATTTAAATTCAAAACTTAAAATTTAAACCAAATCAAATAAAAATAAATGTGCACAAGAACCATATTTGATAGATACACAATATTTGGTGGCTAGATAGAGACAAGAAAACTTTAAAAAAAAATCATGCAAGTCCTTCAACACCTTCAAAGTTGAAAATAATGTAACCAAATGAAAACCAATTCACAAATACAGAGTGACTAATACTAGCAACAATGAGGGAGTAGAAGCTACACAACATCTTGCATCCAAGGTGTGCTAAAGAACATGACCATATACCTTGCAAATATTTACCTCATAGGTTACATCACTATGTAATGGTACATTCTATTTGTTCATATAACATAAAAGTTTTAAGTCTTTCTCCTTTTTTTCTTCCTTGGTCTAATGTAATTCTAATGCATAATGAAACATGAAAATGCAGTTACTAATTTTCAAGAGTTCACTTTTCATACATATCATGCTTGGGTTATTTCACTCACATCCTAGTGAAGAATTTAATCATAAGTTAACTACACAATTAATCAGAGAGTTTTACCTTCTTTCTTGCTTCACACATGCAAAGAAATAGAAATTTAACTTAAGTGCATCACTCACACCTAATATATTTCACAGTTCCTCACTCATTATAAATTATTCAATCTTAGAAAGAAATATAATCACATCAATTTGAGGTTCACAATTTACCAAGCATTCTAGAAATATTGCATATTTTATAGTTTCTAAGAGCTAGTAATGAAAAATAAGTAGCCTCACACACAAGAGAGATAAGGTCCTAGAAGTGACTATTTCCACTTCTATAAATCAAGCAAGAGACATTCTTTCCTAACCTATCAAGAGTAACCATAATTGGGAGACTCAACCATCTACCTAATGAACTAACACTTAGATTCATAGTCCAAGCATTAATTCACTAACAGTTTGTGTGACTAAGGGTCACAACTAAGCATAGTGAACTCAAGACCCTAGAGTGGGACAACATGGCTCTGATACAAAAATGTCATGCCCAAAAGTTGGGCAAGATCACACTAACAAAAAAAATTTAAAAATGCTAAAGGAACTAAACTACCGCGAAGGTAACAAGTGCATGCAAAATGGTGCAAAGGAAAAATAGTTAATAGAAGAGTCAAACTATGCAAAATAGCTTTCAAAACTATTCTACAAGGATCCCTAATCTTTTCAATTCAATCGACACACAAACTGAGATAGTTGACCAAAACTCATTTGTGCACCGATAGTAGTGTAAAGAAGTTACTAGGGTCCGCTAAGTCCTAAGGAAATATTACACACACAAATCAAGATAGTTGACCAAAAGTCAATGAAAGTTGACTAAAAATTCAACCATGATCCAAAAAGTATGAAACTAAAATTGAAGGTTCTAAAGGGTATAGGGAATACCATGGCATGAAAAATGAGGCGGTTAGACTAAGTTTGACTGTGGTTGACCAAAGTCAAGTGTGCACGATGTTGTTCAAAGGAAGCAATAAATAACCTTCATATGTGTTTATTGTGAAGATAAGGGGTTGTTATGACCCCCTTATCGATAATTACGTTAAAAAGTAATTAAATTAAAATGAACAATTTAATTAAATAAATTACGTTTAAAACCTTACATATAAATATTAATTAACAATATCCCATAATATAAAATTTATAGTGTAACATTAAAAAAATAACTACCATTTTAAAAAGAGTATTAATATACTAATGTTTAATAACTTTGAACTTATATTTAAATTAATATAATAACTAACCCTTAATCTAAACATAAAATAATATCCATCTTTATAAAAAATAAATCTAAAATAAAAAAAGAAAATATAATCTTAGAAAATTATTTCAATTTATAAATGAAAAATCTATCGTGCAATATTAAATCTATTTTAAACAAATCTAATCTACTAACAAATTAAATCTTAATAATAAATCAGAATATAAAGAATATTTCTTCTATAATAAACTCTATGTATAAAATTTACATTCTCTTTATTTCTTTTTCTTTTCTTAACAACACTAAAAATACATTTAAACATACAATAATAATTTCTTCCCAAAATATCTTTTAAAATTATCATAAAAATAAGATTACAAAATAAAACATGAATACAAACTTCTTATTGCCTCAATACACCATAGGTTACATTGCTAATTTTTTTCAGTTATTCTCATCTTCCACATAAGGGAAATTTGCAGGCTCCTATATCTAGCTAAAACCTGATGGATGAGGTTGACCATGGAGGCTCACCTCCCAACCTAGAACTTTTCATGGTCACCCCCGAGCCTAGGGATCTAGAGAGGAACAAGATACAAAAAGGTATTTCACAACTTCCAAAAAACACTAATAGAAAAATCAAACATAAAAACTTCCCAACACGAGGTAGAACAAGAGGAAGGTCTATAAGAGGCCTTCCTAAAAAATAGGGGTGGTGGTAGACCTTCACAGTAGGAGAAGCCAAGTTTATAAAAAAAAACTCAAGCCACACATGAACTTTGAATGGCCATCTACACAAGATACAGTCATAAACAATAACCTCCTTATGCCCCCTAGGTGCCCTTAGGCCCTACTTGGCATCATGGGTATCATAAAACTCCGTGTCTTTCCCTTCACACATGGGAGACTCTACACTAAACTAAAGTTATTTCCTACCACCCCCTTCAAGGTTACTCTTCCCTCCCAAGGGTGAGTGCACCTTGAAGAAACCAATAAACATAAAAATTATATAGGACTCCATTGATGGAGTTTCAAGCTCAATAACATACAAAAACCGTGAAAACTACTCTATGAAAAAACCAACCTTACTCCAAAGCTAAGGTAAGATGAAAGTTTGAGAAAAGCTTTCCTTCAAAGTTCTTTTCTCCAAAAAGGCTCCTTCAAATCTGAAATGTCTCTAAAGGTATAGAGTGGGTGAACGCCCAACTCTTCCTAAAACCTTCCCTATCAAAAAAAATCTCTAAAATATCCAAGACTAACCAAAGGTGAGGTGAACCTAACCATCCCTTTCTCCCACTTGCCTTCATTCTCCATGAATGGAGTTAAATGCAACTTTGAAAGAAGAGAGAGGTTAACCAAAGTTACACAACTCTTCAAATTAGCTCAACTTTAAAAAAGAGACTTTAGTGGAGCAATAAATGAATTTAGAGGCTCATTTATAGCTGAAAATAACCCCTAACTCCCAGGGTACCAAGTTCAATAGCTAAAACTGACCCCGATTACCTTCTTTGAGCCTAAAAGACCCTCCTAAACTACACCTAAAGTTAACCTATGGATTTATAAGTCAAGTTGACCATATAGAAGCTTCTAACCTTAGATAGAATTTGGTACTACACTTAGGTAACCCTAGTTAACCCTACACCTATCCATGGTTGCATTTACTATCCATGCACACACTAAATTACAACAATTGCTAAAATTGACACAATATATTAAAGCAAATGACATGAATTATTCACATTAACTTTAACTAATTGAAATACACACATGCAAACCATATTTACAAATAAACCACATATACAATTAGGTCCATGTTTCCTTGTATAAACAGGACCTTGGAATACATGAAATTTATATAGGTTCCAATATTGGGTCCCCGATTTAGATCCATGGTCAACTATCCCTGCACACTCAATGCACACATCAGTAGGTCCAAGATACATGATATGAAAGCATAATATGACATAAATAATATAATCCATATAAACTATATCTACATTTGAATTGAAATAATCATATCATCAGTTTTCTAAACTAATTTCCATCACAATACATCCACATATTTATACCCATATATGACATCATTATTAACTAAAACTAAATCAAAACATATAGTATCTCGAGTATACCCTGATTACCTATTTAGATACTAAATATATAACATAGGATTCAAAAGATCCTCAAATGCATAAGAGTCTCAATAGTCAAAGCATGGAATATAAAGCAGCAAAACTATGACAGTCTAATGTAGGTCTCACAAATAGATTCCTTAAGACATGGAATATGATTCCTATTTTTGTAAGGCCCTCAGCAGATTATACTTTTCTATATTATTTGAAAATTCTAAATATTTATATATCTATCATGATCTAGTCTTTGAGAGGTACCTCACTACCCCTAGCTTTTGATATAGCTTTTAAGGTAGAAATTGTCTAATTCAAGCTAGAAAGATAGGCCCAAAGCTACCCATGCCTCTCTACCCTAATATGCAACCCAATACACCTCTAAATATTCTTCCATTCACCCCTATACCTATTGTCATAGAACCTCAAACTAGTTCTAGCAATGAAGAATCAAGAGCAGGTTTTTTCCAAGAATTGTAAGAAATGAGAAGTAATCAACAAGTAACAAACAAATTATTACAAAATAGTCAACAATAAATGAAAATCTTGTTACAAACCATGAGCAAAGAGCTGAACAATATAAAAAAGAAGAATTAGGAGGTTAGGCCACACTTTCAACAACCAAATCCAAATCCTAATCAATAGTACTAGGTTTAAGGACAATCCTATCAGCAAAATAGACCACCATATTAGGTTCAAAGGAAGAACTATAATGAAAATCCATTTCAGCCTTACAACTCATCACCTCTTGACTCTGCAAATCCAGTCAGAGATATGGTTCCAAGTCAAAACAATATTGCCTAATAGATTGAATGGTGTTATCCTTGTAACCAACAACATAATCAAACTACATATTCGAATAGGTTGATAAATCAAGCACTCATGACACAAAATGCCTCATAATCCCAATCAGAGGCATCTCCTAGTGGGTTAATACCACATCAAGATGTACAGTTTGATGAGACTGCTCTCTTTAATTGGCAAGAGGAAGATTTTAATGGAGTAAATGGTGAATCTTTAATTGTATCCAATACTCAGTCCAAGAGAAGAGCCCAAGATATGGAACAAGAAGATGATAGAAGGAAAGCTGCTATATTTGCAGAGTCATCACCTCCATCTTTTCCTACCATACTAAAGAAGCCTCCCACCATGCCAATTAAGGAGATTTAATCTCCCAAGGAGGTTAAGCCGACAATGGTGAAATTACATCAAAGAGTACACACAACAGTACCATTCAATATAGTGGAAGACATCAATAAAATGAATGTAACTATGACCATGTGGGACTCCTTAGCTATTCCAAGGAAACCTAAAATCTTGAAGAAGGCTATCAGTCAAGAGGCAATCCCTCAACATCCCACAAATGATGTAGCTAAGCTAGTGTTGGTCAACATTGATCAAGAAAAGAAGATTCCAAGAAGAAATACCAAAGAAGTTGTCATTCAAGGTAGGAACTTAAAACCACCCCCTTTTAAGTATCATTAATTATTAGAGATTTTCTAGTACATAATTTTATGGTAGATAGTGGATATGCTAGTCCAGTCATGCCCAATAAGGTAGATGACCAGTTAGGACTCAAGTATGAGCCATTCCAAATAAAAGTAATGCAACTTGATGTTTCATCAGTGAAAATAGTAGGCCTAGCCAAGGATATGAGTTTGGTCCTTCATGCAAGCCCTAATTTCTCTATCCTCCTTGACATATACATCATAGATCTCCCTTCTCTTTTTTCCTTAGGTCTGTCAAGAGAATTCATAGCTAAGATAGGAGGATACCTTTCTTCTCACTGGTCTCACATGTTGTTCCATACTAGATATGGAGCCAAGGTCACTATCAAATTTGAATTGTTAGAAGCACATCATGTAGAGCCTTGTGTGCCTATTGCATTCAATGCAAGTTGTATCACACTTGATAATAATGTTTTTCCAATCTTTAAGGAGATAAGTAATCAGATAGAGAACATCTCAGATATCTATCTAGATGAGTGGCGATCAGAAAATAATTTAGAAGAAAAAGCTAATGTTATTTGTGATGTTGGTTTGGGAAACTACATGATATCAGAGGATGGTCTCACAATGCCAAATCTCTTCAAGGAAACCACTAAAACATTAGAAGATCAAAGAAATGAAGTTTGAGAACTATTCTTTGATGGTTCTAGAAGTAGAAACAATTCTGGTGGTGGTGCAATGCTTGTTTCTCCAAAAGTTGAGAAATACTACACAACTTTTAGATTCAGTTTTTCTTGCACAATAAATATTGTTGAATATGAGAGCTTGGTAAATGGACTGGATTGGGCCAGAAAGAGGGGTATTAAAGCCTTAAAGGTATATGGTGACAGTGAATTGGTTGTTAGCCAATTGAAAGGGATGAGTGCTACCAAGAATGATAAAATGAAAGCCTACAAGCATAGAGTTTGGGATGCAATAGAGGATTTCCATGCTTTCAATATCATTGCCATCCCCAGGAAGTTAAATTAGAATGCAGATAGGTTAGTTGTTGTTGGATCCCAATTTGATATCCCTAATAACATTTCAATAGGAAAATACTAGCAACATGTCAAGATTATTGTCAGGCCTTCCATCCATGATAATGATTTTAATTGGCAGGTGTTTGAAAATCATGAGAAAATTCTGCATTTTTTGTTTGAGGAAGATGTTTTTTAGAGCACAATGAGGATAGGTTGGTGCATAATTATGATGACCAAGTGCTGCAACTCAAATCTAACAAGCTTCTTAGGGGCCTCATAACCTTAGATTCAATATCTATTAAATATGACCAAGCCAAAAGGAATAAGACGAGCTTGGTAGTTCAGCAAGAATATTACACTGATCTAGAGCTTGAGCTTAAAGTTTGGAAATGTAAGCACTAATTTAGAAAAATAGGCTTCCATCCAATTGTTTCAAGAATTCAGTGTTTTTTTTTCTTGGTAGTATAAAGATCTCAAAGGGTTTGATCTAGCACTTTCTCAACACACTATAGAGCTAGAACCTAATGCCAAACCAGTCAGACAAAAACAAAGGCCTGTTAATCCTAAACTAGAGCCACTCATCCATAAGGAGGTTCTCAATATAATAGAGAGTGAAATCATATATCCCATTAAACATAATAGTTGGGTATCCAATCTAGTTCCTGTTAGAAAATAGAATGTGGAACTAAGGTTATGTGTTGACTTTAGGGACCTAAATAGGGCATCCCTAAAGGATTGCCACCCATTTCCATCCATGGAGAAGATTTTGTAGTGCGTCTTTGGATCAAAACACTTCTCATTGCTAGATGGCTACTCAGGGTGCAATCTAATCCTAGTTAATAAAGAGGATCAATTTAAGACTGCATTTACAACCAAATGGGGAACCATGGCCTATAAAAAGATGCATTTTGGTTTGTCAAATGTAGTTGCCACTTTTAAAAAGGGTATGGATATGTCCTTCAAGAGCCTCATGTACAAGTTTGTGTTGATCTACCTTGATGACATCACTATCTATTCAAAACATGCAGCAAACCACATCAAACATCTGTGGAAAATATTTGAAAGATGTAGGGCATTTTGGATCTCCCTCAATCCAAAAAAATGTGTATTTGCAATCCATGAAGGGAATCTATTGGGATATCTTGTGTCCAAGAAAGGTATTATAGTAGACCCTGAGAGGATTGCAGCCATTCTAGAACTCCCCCTACCATATCACAAGAAGAGTCTTCAATCCTTCATCGGTAGGATTAATTTTGTCAGACGTTTCTTGCCTAATATTGGAGATCTTTTGAAACCTTTAACAACCATGTTGAAGAAGAATACAATTTTCAATTGGAGAAAGGAAGAAAAAGATAATTTTCAAGCCATTAAAGAGGCTTTGGCAGAGGCTCCTACCTTACTAAATCATAATTTTAGCAAAAAACTTATTCTTTATTCCTATGGAGGATCTAATGCTATCTCTGCAATGCTGACTCAACAAAACCTAGAAGGATTGGAGCAACCTATTTTTTAGCAAAAAAATTATTCTTTATTCCTATGGAGGATCTGATGCTATCTCTGCAATGCTAACTCAACAAAACCTAGAAGGATTGGAGCAACCTATTTCTTTCTTTAGAAAAGGTTTGGAAGAGTGTGAATGAAGATACTCTTTTGTAGAAAAATATGTACTTGTTGTTGTAAAGATCCTTAAAAAGTTCAGACATTTATTAACCCATAGTAAGATACATTTAAGGGTCACTCATCTGAGTGTCAAAGAGTTCCTACTTTCCAAGGACTTGAATCAAAAGATAGTTGGTTGGATAACTAGAGCTATGGAGTATGTATAGACATTCAAGTTACCAAGCTGGCTAGAGGAAGGGGTCTTTGCGAGAAATTGACAGAGGATGAGGCTCCAAAAACAAGAACAAGTGAATACATCTTTAGTTGTGCATTCAATAGAGGACTAGGCCAAGGCAGCAGATTGGTTGCCAAGCATTGTCCATTTTTTGAAGATAGGTGAGTGCCCTGCAAACTTAGATTAAGCAAAGAGGAGGTACTACAGATTGCAATCTATTCCTTTTGTGTTGATTACGGAAGTCCTTTTTAGAAAGGATTAGAATGGTGTTCTCCTTAGATGCATTGATTCAGAGCAAGTGGTAGATGTCCTACATGAATTCCATGATGGACCCTCTAGAGGTCATTTTTCTCCTAGGACTACTACTTTCAAGATCATGAGGGTTGGATATTATTGGTCATCCATCTTTAAGGATAGTCATACTTATGCAAGGAAATGCATGAAATGTGTTATGTTTGTAGGCAAGGAGAAGATTTCAGCCCTGCCGCTCCAACCAATCAGGACAAACCAACCTTTTGTGAAATGGGACAAGGTAAAATCACAATAATCTGTCACCCTTTTACAAAGGAAAAGGTTAACAATACGAAAACTGTAAAACTTCAAGGGCATAAAAGTCACATTTCTATTGAGAATTTGAAGATGATGTAAACTGATGAAATGCATGAACTAGGATAAATTATATGCCTATAAGTTTTTTTTTTAAATGAACCAAAATTAATATGTTTTTTGAAAATTTTAGGTCTATTTTTCATTTTCTGAAAAATACTGCAAATCAGGGAGTTTACTTCCCACCAAATCATTATAAGTAAAACATTGTTTTTTCCTCCAATTTTAGAATATGTTTTAGATGACATGTATAGTTAATCCAAAAAAAATAAAGAAGTTTTTTTGATTTATAGTTTTCCCGTTATAAGTATTCAAAGTTGAACTTACTTGAAATTAATAGTTGTTGTCTCCCGCCATTTTTCCTCTATCAAAACTATACCAAAAACCAAATAAATTACATATTATTGAAGAGGAGTCTCTTCTCTAGTGTTATCTATGATTTTAAATTTTTTTGAATTGATTTAGAAGTTTTTTATATTATCTAAATCAATGATTTCTAAAAGCTTTAATAGCCTACATGTAGTATTTAACAAATTTGTTTAAAGTTTTGTAGTCAAAACAATATAAAAATTAAATGTCAAGAATCATAGTTCTGAGATCTAGAAAATGGTACTTTTAGATTTTTGACATTTTCTAGTTTGAGAAGAGAAAAAAATAGCATGAATGCAAACTTTTAGATTTTTTTTGTTTTTGGAGGTTTGGCTGCCAACATGGCATGCCACCTAGGTAGACTCGGCCCATTTAGACTCGACCCAGTTAGAGTCGGCCCAGTCAGACTCGGCCTAGTCAGACTCAGCCCATTCAGACTTGGACGAGTCCTACTGGCCCTTGCATTGGCACACGCACTAGCCTACATAGCCACATAGGTGCCTATTGGGTGCCATGTTGACTTGACAAAGTTAAACTTGGCCAAGTCTAACATGTTTGAGTCAATCAAGTTAGCTTAAAATGTGATAGATAATTGTTCCCATTGACTTTATAGGCCTAATTAACCCCCATCTAGTAGAGGACACAAGTGGATAATTATTGCAACTAATTATTTCACTCGCTGGACTGAGGCCATTACATTGAAGGAAGCTAATGAGAGTGTTTTCCTAAACTTTTATGATGAAATAATCCACAGGTTTGGGACTCCAGACTCTATTATATTAGATAATGCACTTTCCTTCATAGGTTTGAGAGTTATGGAATGGGAAACTAGGCATGGTATTTGCCTCAATACTAGTTCTAATTACTACCCCCAGGGTAATGGTTTAGCAGAGTCTAGTAATAATAATATTATCAGGATTATTAAAAAGTCTTTGCAAGAAAACCAAAGAGATTGGAATTCTAAGCTGAAGTATTCTCTATGGTTGGTTAGGATCACTCCAAAAAAGATCATTGGGAACTCTCCCTATATGGTAGTCTATGGAAAAGAAGCTAAATTTTCCATCTTAACTGAATTATCAGCTCTGGACCTTGCTACCCAACTTTTCCTCTGTGAAGAAGGCAACCATTTGCAGGTAAGATATGCTCAACTCATGGATTTGAAAGAAAATAGAGACAAGTCTATGTAGAATATGGAGTTCCAATAGATTCAAACCAAGGAAATTTTTGACAAGAGAGCTAGATCAAGAAACTTTAATATTGGGGATATAGTCCTCAAGTGGGATGAATTCATATCCAGGCCTAGCAGGCATACAAAATTTGATTCATTTGGGGAGGCCCATTTTTTATCATAGAATGCAAAGAGCGCAATGCTTTTCAGCTCTCAACTCTTGAAGGAGAAGTCTTGCCAACTTTAGTCAATGGCTTTCATCTTAAGCCTTATTTTGAGGTTTGTCCTACCCTATAAATAAGTTTTTGTTTCTTTTTGTTCTTCTTTTTAGGTTAGTTTCCTTGTTTTCTTTCAAGTGCTTGGGAATGGTTTGTTTGTTTTTGATTGTATATAGTCCCTTTCCTATTTTGGTTCATTGTTCCTCCTCCTATTTTATGTCCTCCTACTTCCTAGAAGTATCATTTGTGCTCAATACAAAATCCTTTCCCAATGGAATGTTATAAGGCCACTGGTTTTATATGTGTTTAGCAGGCTAACATCCAACAGAAATCACCAAAAATATTACCCAAACTTCCCATCCTATCCAAATTTGGCTACAAGTGGAGAAAATGAGGCTCCCACAAGAGTAGAGCCCAGCTTGTAGGGTTCTTGTCATTATTTTTGGTCTTCATCTCACTCTCTGTGTATTTTTGGGGCTGGTCTTAATCCTTTTTCATGCCTTATCGAACCTTATAAGAATATTTTCAACCCTAAGTCCTTAGTGGCATGTTTTATTTCTTCATTACCTTTTCATGCCACTTAAGTTCTTTTTAAGCCATGTGTGCTTTAACTTCCTTGTATCTATGAATCTTGAAATAAAAAGGAATATGCCCTTTTTATCTAGAGATCAAGCACAAGTTGTAGATAAGGTTCTATTCTTGTTCAAATCAGAGGGCTAGTGCTAGTTCTCAAAATGAAATGATCAATTCAACTAAGTTCTAGATATCACGCGCAGGCCATCGATACATGTCTTGATCTTACATATGGCACTAGATCTTGAAGTAGACCAAGGGTTAGTGAAATCATTTAGAGATGTAGTGATCCCTTTATCTCATGATCTCTAGATAAACCTGAGTCAAGATCAAGCTCTAGTTGAGTTCTATTCAATGATTCAGAGATAAAGACTCAAATGTAGACACGTGTTCATGATCAGGTTCTAATCGATCAATGTACACTAGATCTCTGAATTAAACCATGGTTATGCCAAAGTTTTGGGGATTAAGAGATATGCTAAGTCACGTGATCTTAGAATGAATCAGAGTTAAAGTGAAATCTACCAAGTTCAAGTTTTGGATTGTTGATCATGTTCTAATCTCACAGCTATCCCTAGATCTCATGATAAACTTAGGGTCAGATCAAACATTACGAGATATGGAGAAGGCCTCTGTCGCTGACTCTCCATATATACCCAGGTTAAGGCAATTAAAGTCAGGTTCTGTTTAAAGTTTGAAAAAGATAAAATATGTGTCATTTATTAAGTCTTGATCTTGTGGATGGCATTGAGTTGCTAGATTATTTTGTGTTAGGCCTTTCCATTCGGTGATCATGTGCAGGTTGTTGATGCATGTCTTGATCTTACGGTTGTCTCTTAATCTGACAATAAAACCACAGTTAAGGAATAAATCTAGCAACTTGGAGATACAAAGGATTTCAATACCTAGGGTTAAAGATGAGTCAAGGCTGAGGTTAGAAGGTAAAGACAAGAGTCGAGCAAGTTCAGATAGATCTGATGGTAAGTGCTTTTCCTTGATGACCAAGATAAAGATGGTTAATGTTCAAGCAATTACGTCAGGATGTCACATGGTTATGATCAAATTCAAGCTCAAAAACTAGGTAAAAATAAAGAAGAGATTAACAACTATGTTTTAAAAGGAGAATCAAATACATTTTGAGCCATTGATACCAACATCTACGCCACCTGTGACCGTTATAAAAAAAATATTCAAATTTTTGAATTTGATCTCAGTGCTCCATGGCGGTGGAAATGTGTTCCAAGTTGCAAACAAAGTAGATGGATCAGACTGACTTATCTACTCAAATTTGTGGTTATGGGAGTGATTTTAAATGACATATCTAATCGACTAAGATATTTCCCAAGTGTATTAATGGGAAGACAACATTGTTTTAGGGTATCTACATTGTTTAATGTATATCTATCATAACCCTAAATTCTTCCTTAATCTAATCGATGAATTGAGTCCCAATCCTATGTGTTGGGGCATCTTTTATATAAGTCATTTTTTGGCCTTTTTTTTAGGGGGTTCAAATTATGTAAGGATTTTTCTATGACATTTTTCTGTCCTCAAAATTTTCATGTGTCTGTAATTCTCACTCTTCCAAGGCTTATGCAGGACTATCTATGGTATTTTTTCCTACCCTCGGATTGTCATGTGTTTTGGGATTCTTTCTAAAACATATATATTGGCTGAGTATTGAAGAATTTTTGAGTCATCCCAAGTTTTTCTTTCTTTTCTACATCTTTGTGTACTATTGTGGATGATTTGATCAAGCTAATCTTGTGGATTTTGTTCATCTGTTGTTGTCTTTGTCTTATTCATGTTCCTATTTGTTGGAGTGGATGTTTGTTTTCATGTCATAGTCTATGTCTATCTCCTTGGATATGATATTGTTTTTGAAATATTCTCTTTCCTTGAATACCCTCTTTTCATTTCATACCTCTCTATGAAACACTTTTTGCAAACCTATCTAGGAAGTTATACTTGTCTTAATTCAAGTATTTCATGCTATTTTTTGGTCATTATATTATGATTCATGTCACTTTCGGTGCATCACCTAGTAGGTTGAGTTTTCTTTTCATTATTTCCCTTTCAGTTCTTCTTCTTCCCCTTTTCCTCCCAAGTTTACTTTTCATGTTTAAAGAGAAAAAAGGGTGATTATCCAAGAGGAACTAACCTAGAATCTAGAGGTTTCACTTTAGTTAGCATAGTTTCCACAACCTGGAAGTGATTCCCATGTTATAACAGATCATTAGGGTCAAGCGTATAATAGGGTGCAAATTTGGTGTAATACAACTACAAAACATGTTCACTGATCATCCAAATTAATTGCGATCATAATCATGAACACAACATATTATCAACATCATTATCCTATGATTGTGTCATCTAACTCATAATAGATCTGATAAAAAAATAAAATCACTCATTGTCAGTCATAGATTATTCTAGCATTTTCCCTATCATACTTCAATCACGCATAACTTACACAAATCATACAATAAATAGTTGTGATCATACAGTTAGCATCTAAAGAAATTCCAAAATCTCCCTTAAGGATCATGACCATTGAAACCACTTGAAACACATTGTGCATGCTTCTCACATACTTGGTAACACACGAAGAACACTAGGTCAATACTTGACATCAATAACAACACAATAACTGATCATCTCAACTCAAAATATGTATCATCTCATCACTTACCATTACTACATTAGTTATACCAACATTCTCCCCCTTTGGAATTTAAGGACACACAACAATATAAACATCTTCTCAATCAGATAACATGCTCTACTTGTTTTCTTTAATTGAGTCTTCATCTCACATTATGTGTCTCCCCACTCACACTCTCTTTGATCTATCGCATCTGTCTGCTCGCCATGTTGTAGTACTTCTCTCCCCCTTTGACAACAATGCCAAAGATGCCATACTATTGATCACTTCCCCTTCAAAAATTAATTAGTACCTTGACCACTAACTTCTCCCCCTAAGGAGTATCCCCTCGTTACATCAATCCCACAAAATATTTGCAACACAAAACATTGGAATGATCCAACAATATCACTTCAATTCTTCTCAAGTAGTGGAATGACCCCCAACTTGCCTCTTAGATACTCAAATGTATCCTTTGGTAGTGGCTTTGTAAAAATGTCTACAAAATGCACCTTAGTTGGTACATACTCCAATTTCCCCTCATTCTCCTAAACCTTCTCTCTCAGAAAATGGTACTTAATTGCAATATATTTGGTCATAGAGTGCACCACAGGGTTCTTGGATATGTTTATAGCACTAGTATTATAACAATAGATAACCACCGGTTCAATTACCTACTCCTTAATTCCTTCCAATGTCTGCTTCATCCAAGTAACTTGAGTGCAATTAATAGAAGCAGCAACATATTCTTCATTTGCAGTAGATTGGGAAATATTATTATGCTCTTTGCTTGTCTATGACACAATTCTCTCTCCAAGAAAGACATCTACTCCACTTGTGCTCTTTCTATAATCCACATTACCTACCTAATCAGAATCCTTGAACAGACTCAAAGTAAAATCTCCTTTGTGAGCATACCAAAGACCATACTCTTTAGGCTATTTTAAGTATGTAAAGATTCTCTTCATGACCACCATATGTGGTTCCTTTGGAATAGACTAAAATATTGCAACTATCCCAACTGTATGTGCTATATTAGGCCTACTATGAAAAACATATTGTAACTTACTAATCATGGATCTATATAAAGTTGCATTCATCTCTTTAGAATCATCTTCCTTTAATAGCTTACAACCGGTCATGATTGGAGTTCCAACCAGTTTAAAATCTTCTAGCTCAAAATTCTTCAACACTTCCCTCACATAATTTTTCTGGCTAATATAGATTACATCACTGAGATGAGATATCTGCAATCCAAAACATAATTTAATCTCTCCAAACATTGACATCTCAAATTATGTCCTCGTGTCATCTGCAAAATAAATTCTCATTTCATCATTTCCACCAAAAATGATGTCATCCACAAATACTTCAGAAATCAAAAGTCGGTCATCCTTCTTAATCTTGAAGTAAAAATTACTGTCCTCACTTGTTTTGATGAAACTGATCTTGACCAGATATGAGTGGAATTTCTCATACCATGCCCTTGGTGCATGCTTCAATTCATAAAGTGCCTTCTTCAACTTGCACACCAAGTCCCTATCTTCTGATAGTGCAAAACCATCAAGTTGTTCTATGTAAACTTCCTCTTCTAGAATTCCATTCAAGAATGCAGATTTAACATCCATTTGAAAAAATTTAAAACCTTTGTAAGAAGCATAGGCTAGAAAAATCCTCACTCCTTCAAGTTTATCCACTGGTGCAAAAGTTTTTCCATAGTCTAAACTTTCTTCTTATGCATAACCCTTAACACAAGTCTGGCCTTATTTCTGACTACATACCATCTTCATTGAGTTTTGTTTTTGAAAAAGCACTTAGTTCCTATCACATTCTTCTCATTAGGTCTGAGAAAAAGTACCTAAGTATTGTTCTTCTCTATTTGATCCAATTATTCTTCCATGGCCTTAACCAAATCTTCATTCTTCAATGCATCTCTTACATATTTAGGTTCATGTTCATAATTCAAACACATACTTTCTCTAATCTTTCTTCTAGTCTGAACACCAACATTCTTATCACGAATAATTTGATTAGTAGAATGATTCAAATTTACATACCTTGGTATCACAGGTTCAGGTCTAGGAGCCTCATCTACTAATTGAACAAGTACATCCTCATTTTTATGATTATCAACTTCTTGCTGCTTTGGTTGAACATATACAATATCATGATCATATCCTAATTTATTCTTGTTGGAACCGTCATTATGGTATGAGAATTCATCAATCTTCACATTTTTACTTTCTATCAACTTACTGGTTCTCTTGTTTAGACACTTGTATGCTTTTCTCCTAGAAGAATATCCCAAGAATATTCCTTCATCACTCTTAGGATCCAATTTCTTTGTATAGTCAACTCTTTGTGTAGTATCTACTCCCAAATTTTTTGAAGTATTTCACACTAGGTGTGTGACCAAACTATAACTCATAGGGATTCTTATTAGTGCCATTATTCATCTATACATGGTTCAATAGATAAACAAAAGTGCTAATAGTTTCTCTCCAAAACATCTGAGATACATCTCTTTGAATTATCATGGTTTTGGAAACATCAATAATAGATCTATTCCTTCTCTCTGCAATCCTATTTCACTAAGGTGTTCTAGGTGTTGACATTTTCCTCTTAATTCCATGTTCTTCACAAAAATCAATGAATTCCACAAATGTGAACTCACCACCTCTGTCAGAGCTCAAGCACTTAAAACTCTTACTTGTATCCTTTTCAACTCATGATTTAAACACCTTAAACATATAGAATGCATTTTATTTATCTTTTAGAAAATTAGCCCACATCATCCTAGAGTAATCATCAACAAACATCATAAATTACTTATCTCCATAATAGATTCTTGTTCTCATATGACCACACATATCAGTATGTATTAAATCCAAAATACCTCCAGATGAAAATGATTTACTGATAAAAATAAAGCTAGTTATCTTTCCCAACTAACATTCCTTGCACATGACATTTTCTGGTTTCACTGGTTGTGGCAAACCTATAACAATATTCACCTTACTCATTTTGACCATGCTATCAAAGTTAACATAACAAAATATCCTATGCCACAGCCAACTCTAATCAAATTTTGCAATCAGACAACTCTTTACTATAGTATTTAGCCAGAATAAGTTTCCTTTAGTCTGCATACCAATAGCAATCAGATCAATAGATCTCCCAAGTATTCTGAAAACACCTCCTTTTAACTCTATAAGATAACCTTTATGATTCAACTATACTAAACTCAATAAATTATACCCTAGGCCTTCTACCCAGTAAATATCATCACAAATATTTTTTCTATTTAGTACAATAGATGATATTCCTTTTACTAAGCAAGGAGTATTATTACCAAACCTTACCACTCCACCATCACATTCTTTCAATTTAGTGAACTTACTCCTATCACCAGTCATATGATGTGTACATCCACTATATATTTCTCACTTGGCACCATGATCCATGCTAGAAATCAAGGCTTTCTCAACATCTACAGGGGGATCCTCCTTAACAGCAACAAAGATAAATTCATCTTCTTCATTACCATCAGATTCCTCATTGGTAACCCCTTCATTAGTAGCAACAAAGGAATTCTTCTTTCTCTTATCCTTGAATCTCTTATTCTTTTCCTTCTTATCACCATCAAGACACCTAGAAACAATGTGTCCAATCTTGTTACATGAGAATCATTTAAGAGGTAGCTTGCCCTTGTATTTAATGATTCCTCTAGGTAACCTCCTAGAAAGTAATGCTTCCAATTCATCTTCTTTCTTCTCCTTAGACAAGATAGAATCATAATCATTAGAGTAACTAGGCATAGAAGAAGATTCAAGACTAACTTCCTTTCCTTTCCTTATAGGTGCAAGAGACATAGATTCCCTAAATGCAGCTTCAACCCTTGGAACACTATTCTCATAATTTCTAAGTTCAAAATAAGTCAACTTTCCAATCAATACATCAAGAGTGACAATACCAGTTCCCAAAGATCTTAACTCCTAAATAGAAGAAACCCTAATGGAATAAAGAGGTAACAAGGTTCTCAATATATTACTTACCACATCGTCATCTTCCTTAGTTCCATTAGCACTTTTGATAGCAAAAACTACTTCTTTGATTCTCTGACCATACTTCTCAATATTTTCACCTTCAACCATCCTTATGTCATCAAATTTTCCTTTTGGACGACCAACCTTAGCTTTTTGCACATGCTTTTCACCACCATACACTAGCTTCAATTTACACCACACATCATAGGAAGCTTCAAGATCTTAGATATCAACAAATTGTGCATCAAATAATGTACTTTCAATGGCTTCCATTGTTGTAGTATTCTCTTGTTGTTTCCTTAGCTGATTTGCATTGAGAGTAATGGTAGGTAAAACATATCTATTAACAACATGATTCTAATACTAATTTCTCATACCTTTTAGATAAAGATTCGTTCTACCACTCCACACCGAGTAGTTCTCCCTTGTAAATTTATATCCTTCCTTCCTCATAATTGTTAGATCTTGAGCTCAAGTTGTTAAGATACACAACAAAGAGGACCAATGATATGATACCAATTGTTAGTCCCAAAGTTCCAAGGTTACTGAGAGGGGGTGAATTAGTAATCTAAGATATCTGCAACTCTTCACTTCTTTAACTCAAAAACAACATTCACAAGTTTACTGATTGATACGAAAATGCAACTTAACAAATAAACATAATCTCCACAATGCATGCAACACATAACACACATATTTTCATGTGGAAACCCAAATGGGTGAAAACCACGGTGGGAATGAAGTCCCACAAATAATGTATTCTTTTAAAGTATGCCCAGTAAGGAGCTTAACCCTATTAGGAGTTTACAAAGACACTGTTAGGTGCCACCTAGTTATGGGATTTACCTCTAGCCCTGTTAGAATATATACCCTATTAGGAGTAAATCTATTAGGAGATTTCAAACTCAAGTTAATCAACCACTATGTTAAGATATTTACAAATAAAACCTATTATGATCTACCTAGTTAAGGGATTTACAATAGAAAAATTGTGTTAAGGTCACTTGATCTGGTAATAGAAACTCCTTTGCCTAATCAAATCCTCTAAAACACATACATTCTCTTCTTAGATTACTCTGTTATACCCTATCTTCATCGTACCTTCGCATCCACAATCTACACACAAATCTTTGATTTCATGATATTAATATCAGTGCTTAAGCCCTAAGGCGACCACCCCCTTAATCCTTACCTAACACATTTCAAATCCTTTTTTATAATATTTATGCTTAGAGATACCACACCAAAATATACATCCCAATATAATAAACAACTTTACCAAACAGGTCAACACCAAGATACCCTTACAATTTATTTTATCAAGAATAGTCAAACACATTTTGACAAACTTGGCCTTCATCTTGATAAAACATCCACCTCAATTAATTAAATGACAAAACATCACCATAATTGTATTTAGATATGTTAGCATGACAACTGGAATACAAATGATTCATTGTAACTCAATAACCAATCGCCAAAATAAGATCTACCATCAGTAGCATAACAACACTATCACCTTTCCCTAAAACAACTTCTTTGACTACAAAACATGCTCATCAATCATCCAATCAGTTGTGGTGATAACCATGAATACAAAATAGTATCAGAAACACAATCCTATGATCATGTCACCTAACTCATCATAGTTTGATAAACCAATCAAATCACTCATTTTCAGTCACAAATTGTTCTAGCAGTTACCCTGTCATACTTCAATCAAGCATAACTTACGCAAATCCTATAATCAATAGTTGCAATCTTGAAATTATCATCTAAAGAAATTCAAAAATCTCTCTTAAGGATCACGACCACTAAAACCACTTGAAAAACTTTGTGATCCTTCTCACATACTTAGAAACACACTAAGAACAGTAGGTCAATACTTGACATCAATGACAATATAATAATTGATCATCTCAAAACCAAATTTGTATCATCTCATCACTTACCATTACTGCATTAGTTATTCCAACAAGAATTTGGTGGTAAAACCTTAGATGTCGCCTTAATTTTTATCCCAACTTCCAATTAGTTTCAAGTTAGACTTGTTCTTCCTTGGCTCACATCCATGAAACTCATAGTCTCTCCTATCGATAAGTGTTTGAAATTTTCCTATGAAGGAGAAATAATCAATGATTAATCATAGACTCTATCATCATATAGTTCCTTGAGGGAAGTTTTACCTTCATTTATTTTGGCCTTCCATGCCTCAACCAATTCAAGCTCGCAAAGACAATCTTTTTTTATCCTATCAAAAATTCAAAATCCAAAAGATATTCCATATCCTTCCCCTGGACTTGAACTTCTTCCTATGCCTTTTGCACCTCCTCTATGTCCTTTTGTTCCACCTCCTATATCCTATAAACACTCTATCGATTTTATCTCTTAAACCAATGTGGTACCTGTTAGATTTGACAAATGCAAATCCTCCCAAGATCACTTGCATGCAAGACAGTTACAAGAAGCAAGACAGAAGAGAGAATAAGAATCTATGGCAGCCAAAAGGCCAGAGATAGAAAAAACATGTTGAAAGAAATAACTTCTATATTATCAACAATGAAATGATTACAATCTCCTTACTGAAATGAAAGCGGTGATTCCTTATAAAGGATACCGAAACCCTAAAAGGGAAACTCTAAGAAATAGAAACTTGCCTAAGTATAACTTAAGCAAAGAGTAGATAGACTAATAATTAACTGATTTAATTATTAGCTATACTAGACTACTCTAACACCCCCCCTTAAGTGTAACTTAGGGAGAAGAAAAATAGCTAAACTACTGAAGAAAGCAGGAAAGATGGGTCCTGGCAACTAGGCCTGATTAGGTACCCAAAATAAGAAAGCAAACTAGATGAAGGAAATTGAGCCTTCAATCTAGGGAAAAGATGTCCCAGAGAAAGGAACAAGAATAGAGCAAGAAGCATCTCCGAAGCAAGGAGCTGTAAACTCTGTCAGAAGAGACTGCTGGAACCCCCACTGAAGTGCATGACCAGGTAGAGAAGACAATGTCTGAAGAGCTGATCAATCAAACCAGGAAGTAATAGAACCAACAGGTGAACCCCCCCAT